>JAQIWJ010000714.1:0-17067 GCA_034695185.1 Discolaimus major
AGCATTGCTGATTAGGTCGGAAGCAAGAAGGTACTCGAAAAAATGACTCGTATTTATAATTTCTGACGGCACTGTACTCCAGAACGCATGAAAGATGATAAGGTGTGGGGAAAATGATATGCTGATAACGTAGCATGTTTCTTCAGTTGAATAAAATGGGTCCCTTCTGTTTAGTATACTGCACTTCGGAACCAATTTGCAGAGAAGATTCCGGTCACACATTGACCTATCATCATAGAATTGTCAGGCTTTTAGGCCTCGGCCAGAACTGTAGAACACTGGCCTATCCCACGTCATAAAATCACACCTAAATAAATGAATCCAATTCCAATCATATCTGTATTCCCATAATCTCAATCCGAACATTTTCTGTACAAGTCGTTCCAAAAGTCGCGTCGCATGTTTTGAATAAAAGGTATCTCTTAACAGGGCCTTCCCGCCAAAAGAGCGACGCAACTTTTGGAACGTCTGGTATATTGCCAAACTAGAAGTTGCAGTACCTTCAGTTTATCACCACCTGAGACATATTTGCGTGGGTGGGCTACAGTAATCCCTTCAGTTATCATAACTGTGAATTGCTGCTTATCATGCAAGTCACGTTTATTCCATATAACCTATAGTGTAATCTAAAATGTCATATAGCAGTGCAATTATTGCTATAGTCTGTTCCATGAAAGATGAGATTTCCCTAGGTAAATAGGGAGTCCTTATCAAAATTTTGGGTGTTGAGCAAATATTGCCCTGCCATGTTTGATCCAACATGGAATCTTGTTTTCTGCAGTCACCTGACGCAGTACAATGGTAGAAATCCAGGCTGGCCAGGTTGAATCTGGTTATGCCTGGCGGGCAGAAGAAAAATCAACATTGACTTTCACACTTTCAGACGTGAAACATACTCCCCTGGAACTCCCCACAGATAAGGGAAGTCTCATCTTTTATGGTACAGACTATAGGCCTACGCTTTTATCAGCAAATTTCCATGTGTAAAGGATTGGTTATTTTGCAAGTCACACATGTGCTAGTATCCATGAAAACATTTTTATAGGACCAGATTGAAAATCACGTTTTATAGCTCGTCTTGGCATCCATTCTTCCATTTGTTTGATCCGATTGCTTATCGTTAGACAAGGTCGCATTGATATTAGCCAGCATGACTTTTTTCGGAACCATCACACTCTTGATCATGGTATCGTGCGCCTATGGCAAGATTGAAACGGTGTGTATCTTTGAAGGTATTGCATGATCGCAGGAGACCATTTTTATTAGGCAAAAGACGAATATGACAAGGGCCGCGGTACACGCGCTTTATTGCTTTTATCCGAAGATCAGCTGAAGCCTGGCAGTGAAATTGAGATCCTTGGGCAACTGGAATCAGGGTATAATGCTTTACCAGCCTCATGAAAATTTACAGCTGATTTTATTTAGCTTTATTCCTCCCCACGCGGAAGATGTGATTGGTTCAGCATGGATCACCATGCATAATCCTTCACATGATGATATAGATATGTTTCATTTGGGCATTGGCTTGCTGCCCCATGGACAGGGGATTTCTTTTTCCGGGCCAGAAAACCGCAAAAGGTATATGCCAGGCATAACAGTAGGATCCATCATTGATATCCGTCTGGAAATGACAGAGATGTCCATGAAAGTAATATTAGACTCCTAAAACACCCAATGCACGCGTGATTAATCAAGCATTTTTAGATCTATGTCAACAAGGAGTTCATATTCCAGTACTTCTACGATTCGTGGGGACCCAAAACCGATTTGAGAAAACTGAATCATCTGGAAGTGCGCTATGATATCATGCCATTGCGTATTCAAGCAATTCCAGCAAGCTTGAATGATGATTGGTTATAAGGCATGATAAGAGTGATACGGTGATTGTGAAGAGACAAAGTGCCTACAGTTGAATAAAATATATTGCATTCTTCTACTCCTTATTTTACCCAAATCCATCTGACAAAAACCGGTCGCAATCGCCAACTAACAATGAATTTCTTATGTCAAATGCAAGGTTAACGCAGGTATCAGACGCAGAAAACTGGTAGCAGTGACGTCAATAGAATCAAATTCCTATCATATCAATATTCCTGGGTCACATCATCCGCAACAGTGTCAAGAGGGAATAAATCATGAACAAAATCAAGTTAGCAATATAATATCCTCAAATAAAATGTCCTGCAACCATCGTTCCATTGGCTTCCCCTATTCTAATGGCTAGTGTCAGCAAAATGAATCATCTGGAAGTGAAACATCATATTCTACCATTGCGTGTTCAATCTAGTCCAGCAGACTTGACTGCCGACGACAGGAAATGGGAGTGACAGGTTCATGATGACAACCAAAGCACTGTAGCTTTTGTTGAATAAAGAGAACTACATGTATTTGGTGTGTATGCTAGGCTTTTCGTGAGTTCTCTGTGAGCGAGGAGACGACTATTCGAGACGGGTGGATTTCAGAAACGTATAGAAAATCATAGTACAGGCATCGAACATAAAATGCGTAGGAAGGCGGCGTTACATAAAAACCGATGTGTCACAGAAGGCAGATGCTATGCATCCTGACTCATTGCCAGACACTACAGTATTGTACTTATTTGACATTATCAACGTTCCGGACATTCAAGATCCCAATGTCGAATGCTACTGTTTACAGCATGGCAAAAGGACAAATTTTTGACCACATCTCTTGACTGCTTGTCTTGTATGCAAAGATTGTACAGCATTTTATTCACATTTCACATCTCAATTCTAAAAGTACAACTCCCACATTGTACGCCTCACGAGATCAAATCAGTATTCCAAAAAAGGCTGGTTCGAAGAAGCTTGCCATCACAAAAAACTCTTGGCTCACTTGCCAATAGGCTTTGGAAATTGTATTCAGAAATAGAACTCATCCAACGCTCCAGTGACATCTGAATATCAAATTCGCATTTGTCATCTTTTGTCAAACTCGTTTTATAAGAATCTTGCTGAAGATATCCTAGCACATTTTTGGATTTTCTGAAGTTCTACAAGTCAACAGCAGAGAATGGTGCGTTTTGGTATTGCTATCTTTCTGATACTGGTGTCTTATGGCCACTGCCATTCACACAATTTGAATAAGCGTGAAGTAATTGATCATAACTAATAGGATAATTGATGCTCAATTTCAATTTTTAGAAATCGGCTTATGATAATCTGGAACGTCTGTCTTATGCTCTCAAAAGAGAGGATCTGAAACCTGGCGCAGAGATTGTGGTGGAAGGCCACATTTTGGGACGGTATGTGTCAAATTGCAGCACTTCCAGATGCTGATTAGTGCTGATTTTAGTGGCATACAATCTGGAAAAGACGATTGGTCTTGGAGCAAAATATCTTTGCGATCAGAACGAACCAATAGAACTGCACTTGGTATCATCGTTTACCCGTTCAAGGATGAGAAAACTGGCCAACGTCTATGCATGTTCATTGTGGAAAGCAGGAATGAGAAGATGGAAATGCAAACGTTCAAACATGCATTGATTCCTGGTATTGAAATTGGCGATTTGGTGAAAATTCGAATTACCATTGGATACACATCATTCATACTTATGGATTAGCAAAAGTCTGTGCTTGCAGGCATGCCTTTTCAGATCGAAGTCAATGGCGAGCGTTTGATTGACTTCGATTTTCGCTCTGAAGCCAAGTTGATGACCCATTTGAAAATACATGGCGATTTCGAGAAGATTCGCATCCAAACTGAAGGAGGAGAACTGGAGTGATAAGTCATGATAAAATGATACCAAACCAAGGTTCATATGATTCGCCATGGATCAGTCATAACCAAGATTATAACGCAATTACGCGGTTTCAATATACATGCATTGAAGAATACCATATATGGTCATACATCAGAAAATTCTCTCCTCTCACATATCAAAATTGCGCAACATAAATCTTATTTTGATGCAACATACAAACATCAGTATCTTTCTCAGGGTATGAAGGCTATTCAATTGGTTTATTTGTAAGCGACAAATCTAGCTCCTCATCACTTTCAGCGGAAGTCAAATTGAAAATATAGCCAGGGAAAATTTCAGTGATCCTTACTTTAATTTTCATATGGACTAGCTTAGCAGCAGTTTTATTAGAATGATGATAAAAAATTTAATAGGCCATGTATGGCTTAGCATGTTTGATTACTTTCTGTATGCTTTTTGGGTTACTTATCTCTCCAATTTGACCAACAATTATCTAGAAATAATACGTAGCATGAGCAAAATTCACGGCCAGCTGGGTGTAGATATACTGTATAATGCGAGATGTTGGTTGTGAGGGCAATGCAATGATCCGAGAAGAAGAATCCGGTTTGCGTGATAGAGTGGCTGTATTGGATGCACGTTAGGCTGCATTGACCGAACGCCTGTCCAAAACTGTGACCCCAAATGCCAACGCCGAATGCATTAGACATCAGATTACGTGTACGTAGATAGCAAGTCACTCATGGTGGCGTAGACATCGCTTGTCCAGCTTGCAAAGTCCTGACACGTTGGCAATATTATGCAACAGCTGATGGGGTTTATCATTTGGTTGGCTTTTCTTACACCTTGATCTAATCAGCATATACATCAAGTGGTAGGTGAGAAATGATTTACATGTTATCCTCTCACGATCAGTGATGGATATTGCATGTGATGAATTTGAATAAAAAATTAGCATGTTAACCGATTCTTGAGTTGCACAGTCAATTTACAAAAGCGAGCATGCTAAAATGTTCGTGATGCATAGGAGATTGGTATTGCAAACATGAAAAAAGGACGCATAGTCCATTTATTCATTGCTAACATGTTGACGCAAATTTTGGAACAATCAGATGCGACTGTAGCTGACATTTCACCCAATCGCATATCCTCTGTACGTGATTATTGACCATGGTCCATTTCCATGCTTGCATGTCCACCTGTTGGATCATTAGCATACTGTCATCGATTACGTTCTCTCATTATCGAATGCCGATAGGTGAGTTTGCACCACTCTGCTGATGTACCAGTCAAATGATATCTACCATACTGTACAGATGGCCAGCAGCCATAACCAAATGTCTCCAAGCCATTGATCCCTGATAGCATTGAGAATACCATTGGAGTTGACCGGAAATGATCAATTCTGCTTCCGTCACAAAGAAGGTTTACGTCAGAGGCGAGCTTCTTTGAATTTACACAGCTGAGCTAATGAAACACAGTCAAATAGGCCCAGGTATCCAAAATTAGGGATTAATGTGTAGCATATTGCTATTCTTGGTGATGTGTATCATGTTATCATTGTCCTTGTCTGGTGAAGGGAACATTAATCTTGGGTTTTCTACATTTGTCTAGCTTACTATTTTGGAGGCTGCCTGACATACGAGTTCCATACCATGCTTACTGGAAATTTCCCTCATGAATTTACTATCGTCTGGACTGGTTCAGGAATAACAATGTCTGGTTTCACCCTATATAAAAGGAAGTGCAGAACCCCAGAGAGGGCCGATGGTGGATTGATGATTGGATTCCTGTGCTTACAGCAGGCTGCATATTTTTGGTACTGTGACTCCCCTGTTCTAGTGTAGTTTTCACTCAATAAAACCGGCGTATTTAGTCGTGTGAGGAAAATTGCCCTTGTACTCAAAACCAGGGTACAATTCTGCTACAATGGAAGCGGGGATATGCGTAGGATTAGATCAAGCCATGGCCTTAGATCAGAACATCCTTATTTGCCAAAAGCATCTGATCAAAGAGGAAAGGTAAATTCTCTTTTGAAACTATCCATCTCTCATGTCGGATATGGGTGTCGAGATGGAATATAAGCAATGGTTTTCGGAGTGAAAATATACTCCATATTCCATAAGCAAAGTCAGATCCAAAAGTCAAACTCCAATTTGAAGAATGAAGACCTCCTTGATTATTCTGATCGCCTGCCTTCTCTATGCCCAAAATGTCGATGCTAATCCGAAATCCAATGAAAATGTGGAAATCATCGAGATTTGAAGGGATCAAGCGCGACACAACAAAGATTGGACCTGCTGGAGAAACGTCTGGGCCCAGTTCCACCAAATTTGTAAAGTTTTTTTGCAAGGTGCAAAGTGAAAGGTATTTTTTGCAAAGTGCAAACTGGGCCCTGGCCGATTTGACCGAACGCCTTAGCAAATCCGGATCGCCAGCTCCAAGCAGCACATGCACATCCCATCGCAACACCATGCCTTAAAGCCATTGGGTCCATGGGCGACTGACCTCCAATGCCCAGCTGGCAGATTCATGACTCGTTGGAATTATTATTTTGACGAACCCTCTGCCGCTTATAATATGGATTACATTTGCTGCACTTTGATCTAATTCGCAGCCACCACGCCCAACAACATCCGATCAAAAGATGTCATACCGTATGCTGATTATAGTTAGACATATTTCTTACGATTGATGGTTGGTAGGTACATGTGGAGAATGATTTGGAATAATGCATCAGTATGAATGTTTTATTTTCGCCTTATCCAGAGGTTTCTTTTACGTTCCCATGTACCGAATTAGAATCAAGTTAAAAACTAAGCTTTTTGATACAGTCAGGACATGCTGAAACTGAAAATAGCTTCCCTATAGCATCTATACGTACGTCCATGGTCAGCAGAATGGCCACAAAAGTGGACAACTGACCAGAGCTAGATCATCAACAAGGCTTGCACAAGATTTTTCGTTATGCAAAAATTAGACTCCACTGCAATGTAATGTAATTGCTATTCATCCGATCCAAGACCCTGGGGAGTCAGCGCCGCAATAAACAAAAATCTCTATACCACCCAAGCGACTCGAACCCACGTGTTTGCTAGAAATTTCTTGATGAGCTGATGAATGCGTTTGTGGCTAAGGCTAAAGAGTTTGGATCCGCACTAATGAACAATGAATTGTTTTGTCTCTGTTAAAATGTGTATTTTTCAAGGGTTGCGGTGGAGATGAAAAAGTCACAGTCGAGAGGTCTAGTTTTGAGATATGCAAAAGAAATTAATGTCTACGTATTTACCTAACATTATTGTACAGTTGTCCCCATGAATAAAGCCTCGCTAACAATTCTCTAACAAATTGTTAGCATTTTGTTAGGGCTTGCCATGCACAGAAAAAGGCAGACCTAGTTTTCCCCTTGCCAGCCAAAATGGGCTCGTTTCCTCCTGGACGCTGAGGAAGGGGACGCAATGGCCATGCATAAGGCTAGGCAGGAACCCCTAACAAAATACTAACAATTTGTTAGAGAATCGTTAGCGAGCCTTTTTTCATGGGGACAACTGTACATTTTTCAAAATGATACGAATGATTTTTTTATCGTAATATACTCACAGAAAGACCAGAAGAGTTTTTGGTGATTATCAAAAGACGAGGAGAGGAGAAAATGATATGAATGATGCGTTTTTGGGAAGAAGTGGGCCAGTGGCCAGCATACCACCAATACAGAAATCATCCCAATATAAAGAATACCGTATTTCCTCGATTAACTCCCCGGGGGAGTTATTTTTTCAATGTGGTCTTGGGGTGGGGAATTATTAGAGGGGGCAATTATTCAAGGGTGGGGAATTATTATTTCAAACGCAACTTTCCTCCAGATTTCTATGATAATTTTGTGAAAATTTTGCTTTTAAAGGCAAAATATGCTAACTTATAATGGGAATTGTAGTACCCTGGGGAATTATTCAAGGGTGGGGAATTATTTTTTCATTCAAGCCTTGGGGTGGGGAATTATTCAAGGGGGATTTATTCAAGGGTGGGGAGTTAATCAAGGAAATACGGTATTCTGAATCATGCAAGCGAAATGAATGCAGAAATTTTATGTCAAGTCACGCTTGCTCGATGAAGAAATGGTTGATTTTTTCTGCATCAAAATTAGAAACCACAAAAGTATCGATTTCGCCTGCCGGCGTTCACATGGCACTGCACACTGCCTCAGATTGGGTTTTCCACATGTCGCATGTGACATAATGGCTAATACCGTTTTCCGCAACTGGACGCAATGCATCGAACGCTTTCTTCAAAGAATAATCAGACGCATTACTGATGCGAATCATAGGATGTTGATCATGGATTCCTTTCTGTTCGCAATCGATACATAAATCGAAATCAGGGCATATGATGCATTTATATCGATTGCCTCGAATCGCTTGAATACTGCATCCATCACAGTAGACTGTATGATTTGTAATGCTGGTGCAGAAGCAGTTGATTCCGAAAGATTGTTGGTTTCAGCTCGACTGACAACAGATAGCGATTCTGGGGCCATGGAGATTGAGTTTGATGATTCATGATCGGAGATGACAGTAATGGCATTACTGTTGACACGACTGGCCAAACCAGCGTCTTCACTCGAGAGGCATTCGAATGTTATGGATAGCAAATTCGATGCAGCGTCCGGCTTGGTTGATAGCGTTCAGCGACCGCAACTTTTGACAGACCAGAAAATGCAAAATTTTCTTGCTCATTTAAAGCAGATTATGCGTTTTGGCATGAATATTGCTTGAATACTACGTGCACTTCATGGCCAATTGGGAATAGTCTATAAATTGATCATGTTATTGCCAATTTACAACATAAACATCGAGCAGCCATCACCTGGGCGATTTTATTTGTCACATTTTGTTTTGACCTGTTCCTTGCTTTAGTGACAGGAGCATAGGGAAATTTGCTAGAACTCCTGTCTTGGCTAAACTAGAAACTTGGCACAATACGCCTTGCTTACTTGCTAGCAAGCGATCATTTCTAACAAAAGCCTTCATTCAAGTGACCCGACCAGTGATAAAATTTCTCTCAAAATGGTGAAAAAATCGACAGTCTGTCCTGAAGGAACGCATCTTAAAAAATCTGCAATGGAATCTGAAGCAGAGGAAAAACCGCCAAGTCCAATCGATTTGTTCATCCAAAAAGTGACCATGGCTGGCATTCGAGAGGCATTCGAAGATGATAATCGTTTCGTAAGATACATGTTCAGCTTGGCCATCACAGCTGGCATTATCGGGATCATCTATGAATCGATCATGATCGCTAATCAACATTCGGATCAGAGCTCAGTGATAATCTCGTCTAAGCCTATCCCTCAACAAGCCCCATATCCGAATGTGTCTATATGCTATCCATTTTTCATTAATATCACTTCATGGACATCCATGGTCACATCGGTTTTGAAATCGGATGAAAAGGCGATGACGTTCATCAAAAATCACAATATCAGTATCGATGAGATCACGCGTTTCAGTAAACGTACCGCCTCGATGGACGTGTCCTTATCGGATATCAATACACCGATTTACATCATCACGAAAAGGGTCTATGATTCTATTTCAATGCAGCTTACCAACCAGGATCACGATTCTTGGTCCACCAATTTCATACCGGATTGCAAATCGATTTTATCAGATTGCTTCATCAATGATACGCCTTTCGATTGTTGCAAATGGGCCAGACCAATGGCCATTGCAGTGACTTTCTGTTACCAAATTGAGGTGAGTCTTGATTAATTAATCTGATCGGCATTGGTAATTGTTCCTGTTCCAGGTTAATCAATTATCGATTGATCAGGATGCTGATCATAATGAACGAGGAATGCGATTACAAATGCACGTGAAAACCGATTGGGAATTCGGAATTTTCGATAACGACAACACAGCATCGGATGGTTATCATTTGTACATCGATACAGTACCGATCCAATTGAAAATACCGGTCTCCGTGCCAACAGCCATGGATGCCAGTGTGATTCTGGCCGAACCCAAGAAGCATTCGGAATTGGGCGATTGTATTCCAAATAATCGTGTCCCCAAATTGAATCATTTCCAGTATTACGATCCTCAAGGCATCCTTTGTGTTTGGGAAACATTGACCGATTATACGTTGGTCAAATTCGGATGTCGAGTCCCAGCCGCTTCTTATTTTCCAGTACAGCAACCATGCACATTCGCTCAGCTGATCACGTGGTCGATTATGTTGTCAGCGATCGGTGGTGTTGATGATGTGCAAGCATTCGCAAGTTCGATTGATAGGAAAAAGTTGGAAGCATTCAATTCGTATGTGCTGTCAGAAAAGGTAAAACGATTATCACCATTAGATCACATATAAAAAATTGCATTCCAGGATCGCATGATGGCCATTGTTCGTCAAGGTACAGGATCACCATGTAAGCGATTATGTTCCAGATGGGAATATCCGATTTATTCGGTCAGTTATTCCGAAATTGAGTACAGAGATCAAGCAGAAAAGGAGAGAGAAATGGAAAATACGTCGTGGAGTCGATTGAATATCATTATGCCATACACGACATCCATGAGCCATGAGGAAAAGGCTATTTTTTCAACCTCCTATTTGACGATGTGCGATATTGGAGGCGTGATGGGCGTTTACCTTGGATTTTCGATGATCACAATTGTGCAGATATGCGTATATGGACCAGGCGCCTTACTTGCAGCGCTGAAATTATTGATTACATATATTGTGACGTTGTTTGCATTGATCATAAGTTTTATTCGTGTTATCTTTAGGATGCTTCTGAAATTTTTGTGAGGATATCCGGTACCATTGATTACAGTACCGTATGAACCTGTACTCCTGAGCTAAAATTGCTGCCCCTTCAGCATATGTACCTGCAGTAAAGAAAATACAGTTGCAGTCTGAACGAACATAAAGGTCCTGAATTGTACACAGCCTTCCCGAGTCTGGTTTATGCAACCGAGTAATATCGATCCTTTCTCAAGGCCGCCAGGTTACCAATGCAAGGCACAGACACCACGGCCGGCGGACACCACTGCTGTTAGTTGGTCCTCCAGGACGCCATACATGGAGATTGTGTAGTATAAAAACCTTTGATGAAAATAGTGCGATCAATAATAATTCGTTTCGTTTGGGATTCAAAGCAGTTTGCTTTGAGTGATTTGTGCTCTGGCACATATTATCTGCCCTATTCATGAAAGCAGTATTTGTGTGAAGATCAGCAGAGCGAACATAAAGGTAAACCGTTTTGAAAAAATGCATTTTGACACAGTCGTTCATAAGTTCAAATTAGAAAGTGCATTATTTTCCAATACGATTTTCATTTCCTGAAGAAGGCAAAATGGATATATCAATGCCAATAGCAGTTTCTTTGCACCAAGATCTTATTTTTAGGCCAAATATCACCATTGCGCAATGGATTTATTATCCAGTGTCCCTGGTGAGACTTTTTCCTAACAGCACTTCATTTGCCTTCATTATTCTACTGCTCCCTTTCCAGAACGTCGAGTTCGACATTGGCGCATTCTCATACAAGATCATGATAAAGGATATGGATATAATCGATTGCTGAAACCAATGTTGGACGATAAATTGACCAAAATCACACTGAAAGATCCATATCTTCGCTTGAATCATCAAGTATAAACTGATCAACCGTTGCAATTCGCATGCTTGAAGTTAGTTTTTGCAGCTGGAAAATCTACAGCGGTTTTGCAATGTTTGCCTCGATGGCAAGAATTTGCGTCAAATGGAAATTATCACTTGCCTTGATAAGGTGATTATTATCTTCATATCATTCAATATCAGCGGTGTATAATTTTTGGCAGGTCAAAGGCACTGCGAATAATCAAGAGTTTAGATTTCGCATAATCAAAGAGGAGTTGGCTAAGCAAAATATCGAGCTCACTCTTCGTCATAATCAAGATGAGGATTTTTCGTTGCATCATCGAGAGATTATGTAATAATCAATATGGGTTTTGTAATTCCAAAATCAGGTCATGCAATTTTCAGCTTCGATAATGGCTGGGAGATCAATTTGGACAGGGGTTTGGATTATTTTCAACCGTTGCATCCAAATGTTGATAGCCTAAAGGATAATATGGATGCCAGGCCATGCAAGACTACTGTAATCGATATATTTCGACCACTCGATGATCACAAGCATGTGAAGGTTAGAAATTTGCAGCAAATGGAGAAAGTAGAAATGGAACTTACGGCTGCTGCTGTTTCTACTGGTGAGTGTTTTCTGGACTTGACCACCGCAATTCAGGCACATATATATGACCAATCACCACAAAGTGACGAAAAGAAAGCATGGACTGAAAAAAGCAGGTAGCCATTTTAAAGACGAATGAATATTCTTAGCCTTTTTCCAGCTCCAAAACCTACAAAAGTGAAAAAGGGCGATAAAAAGCACCATGGAGAAGAGAGTCACGCAAACTCTAATCCAACTAACAACGACAAGACTACCGTTATTATTGACGGTGTGGATCACAGCAAACTGAATTGTGACAATCTGTTCAATTTATGCTGCTTGTATGGAAATGTGCTGAAGGTAATTGCGTTGCCCGATCAGCAGAATTGTGAATCACCACTACAATTCAGCATCATCGAAATAAAAATGCGTGCATAAAAAGCAACTTTGTATTTGTTTAGGTGAAATTGTTGCAAGGAGACCGTGCGTTGGTCGAAATGGCTGATTCAGCTCAGGCTGCATCGGTGGTCGAGCATTTGGATGAATGCGTCTTGCTTGGAAAGAAGCTGTCCTTCCGGTACCTGCATTCAAACGCACATTTGGCATGTTATATAATTCAAAATTTATAGGACCTCAAATGCAGGCATTCATGGTTGCAGCATGTTCAAGCTACCGGACGGCACAAATTCATTCAACGATTACACCGAAAGCAAGAATCAACGCTTTTCCAATCCGAATATGGCCAAGAAAAATGAAATAACGAGACCAAACAATATCTTGTTTTGGTTCAATGCACCGGAAGCTATCACGTCGGATCAAATCAAACGAGTATGTCTTGAGCATGATCTAATCGATTTGGAATGATGATGATCGTGGTTTCAGTTTTTTCAAGACAATGCAGGTATCGTACCTGCAAAGATGCCTGCTAAATTCAATAGCAAACAAAACAGTAAAGGCGCCATTGGGTTATGCGAATTCGGATCGACCGAAGAAGCGATACAAGCACTTGTGAAGTGCAATCATCACCGTATTCATGTACCAGGTACAGTACAATCTGAATTTATTTTGCTATAAAATACGTGAGTTTTAGCTTCAAAGAATCCGAATGGCATGTTGAAGTTGACTTTCTATGCCACCCGCAGCTAAGCGATGTTCTGGGAGAAATGGACCCAGCTAACAATGGAATAGTGAAAAACATATAAACGACTTATACAAAATATTAAACATGAAACAGAAACCGCGTCAAAAATTGACATTCGATATTGAGCACATTATGATCATTTGTACATTTTGCACTCGGTTAGTGTAATCAACATGTATTTCAAGAATGTTACTGTCATTAGCGATGTTCAGAGTGGATGTAACTGGTGGTCGGTTTGTCATACTGTAATGCTTCGTCGCATCAGATCTAATGTGGATGTTGAGATTGCAACCAAGAAGAATGTTGATATGATTGGAATCTGTCTGTCATCACTGCACCAGTTCTGCTTGTTTTGTGTGCACACTAGGTTTGGATTTTGTGACTTGACATATAAGGGACTCTGTCCTAGCTCATGAACGATACGGGGAAAAAATTCGCTTCAAAAGCAATATGAAAAGTTGGAAAGCGTGGTATAGTTCCTTGAACCATTTCAAGAAGTTTCTTCACGAAGAAGCCTAGCTGAATTTCTAAATTGATCTTTTCTCAAATGCGTCACTGGTTTCCATCACAACCTCAAGACCTTGGTCCGGAAGGAGACAATAGACGAACGCTCTCTGAATCCACTTTCATGAAAACCAACGTGTGCTTTTTATCAATTCGTAAGCTTCATGAACTAGCCCCGGTAGTTCCGGCTTTCCAGGTGTCAAATTGGTTTACGATCAACCAACAGGCGGTTCATGAGTTGTCGGATTCGTGAAATTCACACATTGAAAGGTAATTGGCTTTTATAAAACAGGTTCGATCGATAATATTCCAGTGCACATGAGTGAACAATAAATAGGATAGTGTTTAATTGCAAATAATTGCCAGGAGTGGCTGAACAGGCAAGGCCATAATCATACCTGTTTCCACTTTTTAGCAAGCATCACACTTGTCATCATCAACATTGCGCGATGGATTTATTGGACACCTATCCTAGCAATAGTACGCTGTAGTTTAATGTGATCAAAATTCCATGTATGTCATTCCAGGGCGCCTGGTCAATCATTGGCGTATCGACATAAAAGATTTTCAGCTGGGATTTGGCTATGATCGATTAGTCAAACCGATGCTGGATAATAAACTAACTAAAGTTACATTGAAAGATCCATATTTTCGTCGCTATTATCAGGTATTCGTTTGACCATAATTTGAATAGCCCTAATGAAAATCACTCCAGATCGAAAATTTGGAGCGTTTTTGTAAAGCAATATGCAGGCAAGCACCGAATTTGAGAAAAATCGAAGTATTCACATGCCTGGATGAAGTAATGGTTCAAAAAGGCAGATCTCAACTCATGCATTTTTATGTCCAGGATAAATTAACCGCAAATAACCAGGAGATCCGATTTGATAAGATCAAACGAGATTTGGCTAAGGATAATATCGATTTATCTTTTCATTATAACATGGGCGAGGATTGTTCGCTCCATCATCGTGAGATCATGTAAGAATTTGCAGACCTTATTACATAGCAAACAAGTTTGGCATCACAAGCCCCCTTGGTTCGGGCAATGCTGGTTTTTGGCCTGAAGCTTGGCTAGACTGCATGGCAGTCTAATACAATGCAAAATTTACCTTGGCTAGCTTTGACAACGGTTGGGAGATGACCTTGGACCGCGGTTTGGACTATTTCCACAAACTTCACTACCAAGTTGATAGTCTCAAAGACAATATGGATGCTCGTCCATGCAAACGAACTGTGATCGATATTTATCGACCAGTTGAGGAAGAAAAGCGATCGGAATCTTTGCAAAACGACGCAGTAAAATCAGCATTGCTAGCCAACGCTGATATTGGTTAGTATTGCATGACATAATTGAGGCCTACACCTACTAATTGCAGAATTGCTTGCAGCTGCAAATGATACATGTATCAATAAGGCGGTACGTCCATATAGAAATGGTGGCACCACACTGATTATTAATGGAGTGAACCGTACGAAAATGAATTGCGATTCATTATTCAATTTATTTTGCTTGTACGGGAATGTTGGAAAGGTAATGCATGATGCCTACAATATTCTCAAGAGCCTGGTTTGAGTGACATGCAGGCACCAACTGTGCAACTATCTCATTCATGCCATATGTTCTCCGCTGTTTTAGATCAAATTTACAAGTCAAGAGGATCAAGCACTAGTCGAGATGGGAGATACAAACGCAGCTGCAAGGGTTATAAAGTTCTTTCACAATAAAAAATTATTTGGAAAGACATTATCCACACAGTATGATTCTGAGCCCATGGCTTATCAGCTTGATCAATACTTCCTGTTTGCAGGAATTCAGAAAAAGTTGTGTCAAGTGACGATAACATTTTCGTATTACCAGATGGCACTGATTCGTTCTACGATTACACAGAAGATTGGAATCAACGATTTTACAGTCCAGAAATGGCCGAAAAGAATAACTTGACCGCCCCTAATAGGGTACTGTTTTGGTGGAACGGACCGCCAAGTATTACCGATGATGAAGTGAATACTGTAAGGTTCTTAGTATTTGAAATCAATCAATATTTCTACAGTAATACAAATATTCTTTAGCTATTTCGACAATATGCCGGCTATAAGCCTACAAATGTGCGTAAATTTGTGAATAATCGATACATGAAATGTTCGATTGGTATTTGCGAGTTCGATTCTGTGGAGAAATCAATGGAAGCGCTTGCCAATTGCAATCATTGCCCTGTTGATAGCCAAGGTTAGTGGCGGAAACAGCTTATCAATAATGTGATCATGTGAAACCTTTGCAGATTCAGAGCATCCGTTCACAATCAAGCTAGCATTCTTCACTGATCGAAGTCGCTCGCTTGTGGGGAATGGCTAATAATCATTCCAAAGAATCATCAAGAAAAGGACATTGAACTATGCAGCTACAAGCTGTGGAGTCGTCCGCTAGCTGAAGCACTAATTATAATCACCAAATGAATATGCAAATTTATTGTATGCTTCTGTATGCACATAAGCCAGTTATGCACAGGTGACGTACATATATTATATCGTTTCACGTTGATTAGTCTTACCATGTGATTCAGTGCACTACTTGTTGTGATTATACCGTCTGCCCATTCCATCCAGCATGTTGCAAAGGAGTGATGTATTTTCTAGCCAATAGCCAGGTCAGATGCTGATTATTCAAAAAAATCATGTGTTTCCATCACAAGTCCAGACTGGCCATGGTTTTGATTCGTCCAGAAAAAGGCTATACCAAAGCCATATCATTCATGAACTGCTAACTAGTGAATTTGGACACCGTAAAAAAGCTTTATTCATGCCTCCAATTCATTGTGCAGGAGTCCAATAGCATTCAAATATAACCATTTTTGAATAATTCGCTTTGGCGGCATATTAATGCCAATATGCGATCCAACAACCAGAGTGTGGCTTGGCGATAATTAACATCGCCTGACTCATTATTTCATCCCAGGCCAAAATGCGAAAATATGCAAACATAAAATGCCAGTACTGGACTACATTAGTCCCAATGTATTGTAATAAATTTTAAATATTAGTATCATCATTGCGCAATGGATTTATTATCAAGTGTCCCTGGTGAGAAATTTTCTGGAAGGACACAACATCTATAACCTTTGTCCACTTTTTCCAGAACGTGTAGTTCGCCATTGGCGTATTTTTATTCAAGATCATGATAAAGGATATGGATACAGTCGATTGCTGAAACCAATGTTGGACGATAAATTGACCAAAATCACACTGAAAGATCCATATCTTCGCTTGAATCATCAAGTATAAACTGATCAACCGTTGCAATTCGCATGCTTGAAGTTAGTTTTTGCAGCTGGAAAATCTACAGCGGTTTTGCAATGTTTGCCTGGATGGCAAGAATTTGAGCAAAATGGAAATTATCACTTGCCTTGATAAGGTGATTAAGAGTGACTTTCTGAGAGAATTCACCCATGCCTATAGAAGGGCGGACCATTTGAAAAACTGAAAATAGCTGAT
>JAQIWJ010000715.1:0-17066 GCA_034695185.1 Discolaimus major
AAGCTTACTCGGTATAGCAAGCGTCCAATTTAGGTTTCAAGGCTTCGAATTTAGCCTTCATTGCTTCTTTGCCCGCCTTATGACTTTCACCAAGGCATTTTCTGAAATCCTTGATCTTGGATGAGCAATCGTCAGCCACAGCCAAGGCAACGATGCCGAGAAAGATCAAAGCAACAATAGTCTTCATGATGTCGAAATTAATGAATTCAAACGATAGTCAGATGATTGAATTGGAAAAAGTGGATAATCTGCCATTGGATTGAGTTATGCTTATATAGAAAATCGGTTGGGTGGAGTTGCATCGAAAAATTTGAGTAGGCTTTTGTGAAATCCTGTCTGAATTTTAGGTAACGCCCATCATTCGTACTGAATTCATGGCCTCAGGGAATAAAACTGCCGAAAACGCCCTGCACTTGTTTTGCAGAACTGGATTTCATTGTCACCTTGGATTTACTTTCTGTCAAAATAGGCGTTTCCTCACTTCGTGTCTGCCCATTCAGAATTTAGGTGTAAAAGTGCACGTGCGTATTTTTGATTACTGTATTTACATATTTCAGGACGTGTTTTTCGACCCTAACAGCCAAGCAAAGACATGTTAGGGATTTTTATTAGACATCATGCATTATATTCACTCCATGGCCAGCGTGGGTTGATTCTTTGTGCTATCGAATTCAAAATGATTTCAAAAAGATGTTGTTTTTCTCATCTGGAAGAATAATGACGCCAACAGCTATAATTAATTATTCAAGACCTACGTCGTTTTGGAGACACAAAATGACTTGAGTCTAGAAGCGATTCATCTCCTGGATACTCCTCGCAGCAAAAGTGTAGCGCTTAGGAGATACGAGAGAAAAAACAGCCGTTCAGTAGGCAGTCTAATCCGAGAAGCGACGTTCGTTAACATTGAATAGGCACATAAATTCAACTAGATAGATAACTGGATTATGACGTCATAGATAAGTCTATATCAGACTAAAGGATAGAATCCTAACAAAGAGGATTCTGGTTGAAGTACACACATATGCAGAATTCACCCTGCAATTGCAGGGTGTATACTTTTGCTGCGATTTGTATATTTTGTTAACCGTTTGGATCGGTGAATTGCGTAATGAATTTCCTCGGATAAAGCAAGTGATACATTTGAATAACAGTAAAATTTTATCAAGGTCCATCACACCAAACACAAAACTACACCATTTCTGCAATCTAATTTTGATCATACTATACGCAATACTGCGTCATTCTACAGTACTTTAATTCTCGATTATCACAGTACAATTGTCGCTCCTAAAGCTTAGTAACTCCCTGCGCAAATCAGTAGACATTCCTACTCGGATGAGCTGCAATTTTTTCAATTTCCCTTGCAAATTCACAAGCGCGATATTTGTGATGCCCTCAAACATCTGGTCTTTTACTTCCAATTCTTCGATGCTTGGCATTTTCTCGCTGAAGAAGTGTTCATCAAATTTAACGCGATATTGTCGTGATGGGTCTGCAGTGACTGGGGAAATGTGCAATCGCTTGACATTCGGCATTCTTGGGAAGTCATCACCAGCGAAGAGTATGTTGCCACTGGTTCGAACAGTGAAAGCACGAGCATTGTTGAAATCGTTTCTGTTTCTTATTTGAAATACCATCAATTCGTCTTTCAATATTTTCCCAGTCATATGGCCAACATTTCTGCACCAAACATGGCCTTCAGCAGCTCCGCGTCCACTGCTGCATTCGGATCCTGTATCCGTACACCATCAATTGCATCACTAGCAACGATGATGTACAACATGAGAAAATAACTGATAAAAGTGGCACGCATTCCTAGTTTGAGTTCTTGGCTGTTGCAAAGGTATGTTTTAAAAACCAATGGCATTATGGAATGGAAGCTCTGTTTTTAAAACCCCCAGTATTTTGGCTGATGTATAAAAAATCTTGGATTCCAATAGCAGCTGCTGCACCTCCTGTGATAAATCACCACAGAAATATTCGTTTACCAGTGCTGAGAAAGCATTGCAATTGACAGCTCTGTTTTTCGGGCGAAACGGATGATGAAAGACAATGCTATTTTGTACAAGACGAAATCCGGAGCCGAAAAGGTCATATGACGAAAATGAATGCAAAAGCAATTGGTCCCATAAACTCTTCATGTAGCTAGCGAAGACAATAAACTGAAGGGTTCATCCTAAACTATCCATCACCCATGCTATGTAGCTTGAAACGAAAATTTTTTCTGCAGGATGTGCGTGCAGATTGAAAATAAATCGCAGAATGTCGTGGATTCCATGTGATCCCACCAGACAGGGCATTGCCCAACGTGTATGACTAGGCATTTCCAGGTCTTTCCTGGCATGATAATTTCCACGTATGCAGACATGCGTTGTATTTGGGTGTAGTGTAGTAGGCTTACGGTACTGTAACACGGAAAAATTTGGCGGTCCCCTAGATTTCGACATGTTGGCTGATGAAAATTTTGGCGGACGTCAAGTCCATCAAACATTTTTAAAAAATCAGCCAAAAATTCACAGGATAAGGCCAATTGCGTTTAGTGGAATTACAAAAAAACGCAGCTAAGAAGGCGAACTCTTTATTCCAGAATAGTGGCAGGCATTCATAGAGCCTTTTTCTTAGGCCAAGTGGCATGCATGCAATGCCAAAGACGACTGACCAAATCCCTCTGGGAAAATGGCCAAGGGTTACTAAACTGAGGAAATGCATTGCCTAAGCACATAGGCGTTATGTGCTGCACTTTTAGACCTTTGTATGCGTTCTATCTATATCTCTTGGCGAAAATACAGGTACACATTGGCGGATGAAAAATTTGGCGGATAAGTCCAATCCGCCAAATCCGTCAATATTTTCCGCACCAAATAATTTTCAGTTTTACAGTATGTGGTGCAATCCTTTCCTGCCTATATGGACGCGCGTTATTCCATGTATTATTCAGTGCTCTCAACAAGTAGGTAGCGCAGCAAAGAATAGCCTGCACCTAATTCTTCTGTCTATTCTTACCTTCCAATGTCAGTCTCAACCCAGCCAATTCAATTCTCTGTTGTGAGCTGTGCGCACTCATGAGTCGCAACAAGTGATAGCAGAATTAATCAATCGATTTCACAATCAATCGATCACCCTGATCAACCCCTTCTCCACTATTCATTAACTCGGAGAAGATTAGCCATTTCTTATTTTTCTAAATCTAGCCACCAATAAAAGGTTCGATTCTCATTTTACAGATCAAATCTATCGATCGCAATTCCAAACTTCAATTCTCCTTCTCCTCATAGGTGTATCAACCCCACAAGTATCTTTGGAACGTCTATCGAAAAATGGCCGACAATTCGAGCAATCCAGCAAACCTGTGCAAACACTTATTCGAACCTGGCCATCCTTGGAATCATTGTCCTCAGTTGGACATCAGACTCACAATCAGTCGTTATAGCGATGCATGTTGCTGCATTGAAAAGGATCATTCAACCAAAGAATGCCTTTCCTTAGATTGGAATCACAATCCGATGCGTCCCATAGAACAGTCGTTTTTCCTAATATGGCTGCTCAATATAAGAAGGAAGCAGTGTATTTTGCGTTCTCGCCCTATGGACAAGTTGAGTCTGTCAAAATGTTTATTCTTCACATCCTGGCGCGATGCCCGATCGAATGATAACATGAAAATAGCGGGTTAGCAAAATAAGGTTGTCCATGGTCTGGTCGGCCCTTAGAAAAAGCCTATCTTAAATTCAAGGTCATAAGCCCCATTGTTTTATTCGCAGTCAGATCTCATATAAGACAAAGAAATCACATTCTCAAATCTCTCACAAGCATAACCCTTGCTTCCAAACCACAAAGAAAGGATCAAATCCTAGTCTATTCTATCCAATAATCTTGTAATTTCTACACCCTCCACATGGCATGAACATCTTCTTGTTTGGATAAAGGTACTCCTCTTCATACTGAATGTAATATTCCTGCTGCAAATTTCGTATTTTTGCATAGGTACTGCAACATCGATTGAATTTTTACCAGTGGTCGCCTGTATAAAAAGCCACCTAAATTGAAATCATTGCAACCGTTCACATTGCATTGATTCAATGGAGTATCAACAACTTCTTGCAACCACTCCTCCCTCTCCTGCAGAGAACGGCCAATCAATCACATTCAATTAACATCCGAGCAAGGCATACTTTATGCTCTTCATCCAAAGTCACACTCCACTTTGCACGGAATTCAGATCTCATTTCTACTTCCAGTCGTGCACGACGTTGGATATTCAGGTGCAAATAGCCAGGATGACTTGTACAATGGTACATTTCATTATCATATCTGAATTCAGCCAGATGAAATTGGCAGGTTCTGTACGATTTTCCAATAATGCGCAGTCCACATAAAATATTGTCAGCATTTCTATGCCCACAGACATAATGCAATGGCCCACTTTCCATCTTACGAATCACCTTGTATATACATTTCAAGGGGGAAAATTTACTGATGCTTGAGGGGTGTTCTCTCCTCACCAGACCCGAGATGAAGTGTCATAAAAACATTATAAAAATACAGTAGCATGGTTAAGGATGCGTTCAGAAAATCGATGACCTCATCGAAGATTTTGCGATACATAGAACTGGATGGTCTCGTTCATCTGTGCTGAACACATACATTTTGCGGAGCAAGATTCTGATTTTTTCATGAGAATAGCAGCAGTTTAAACATTGCAATAATAGCATATTTTTATAATCAAGAACACATAATTTATTTTACAAATTCTCAAGGTACAGTATCCATGCAAAGCAGAAATAAACTCAGGAATCACATCTAGCACTGAAAAATTTCAACCATGGTAGCATACGTAGTCGTTGCACCACAATGCAAGCCAATTCCCAACCATTGATAATGCCTGCCTAAAAACATGAATATGGGAGACTTGCATGAGAATGGCGCGTACCATACAGGCACTTTGAAATCATGGGAAATTCATTGTACACTTCCCTCAACACTCGAGTGTACTGTAATTCTGATGACCTGTAACAAGAAACGGCCACTTTCCTTTCTGCACATGCTTTATCTGCAAAATTCACTAAACCATTTGGCATAAACCTTACCTGAACCAACATTCAGTATGGTTTTTTTGGTGTGGTCCACAGGAGGAACCATAATGGCAGTTTCATTTTGATCAGCATTGAAATGATTTTCCCCCATAAATGTTCAGCTTTTCTCATGATCAACCAAACTTTGACGCTCCAGTCAGACTAAAAATCAATAGCATAGTTCACTTCAAAGGAATACATTGATGTGGATTGATTTGCTTTTGCACAACCGCAATGAAAACGGTTGGACAATTGAGGATTCAGATTTATAAACCTGTGGATGAACTATGAGACATGATGCACATGGTGCTGGAAACGTCCATGCTTCAGTGCTCTGACAGGGTACACCACACTGTACATGAAAAATGGAAAACTACAGTATACCCCATTTTGATACTGCATGGGACCATGACATAATAAAAGGGCATGATAGATATATTGCATGGACATCTTTTGTCTTGATTCAAATCAAGTTTGATTGAGGCAAAATCCAATGACTGAAAATGGGTTTTTAGCAAGACAAAATGAGCCAAAAGTGCCTTAGATGATGCCATGTCAACATTTCCTTACCATGCCATTATTATCCATTTGTCCATCATGGCCCAAAGGGACCCTAGCGATATTTTTCTGAGACATAGTCATTGAATGAATTACAGTATGAGCGTAATATGGACGTGGCAGCGCAATGTACACTTGATACACTGGCTGGTTATAGCTTTTGCAGAATATGGGACGCATCCAGAAAACGCATGAGCATTCTTTATGTAGACCATGGATCCAGGTTTCAGAAACATTGTTGTAGAAAATTTCAAATACACCTGTTCTGTAAAATTCAGAAACAGCAAAGACATGGGACATGATACGAATATTCTAAAATTGGCATGAAACTAATGGATGTTACCAACGTCATCGATGCGGATATGAATATGATCACCTGGTATTTTCAGGAATTTCTGTTTGATCACTATTGTATTCGATTGTGTCATATGTCTGTAATGGCAAAAAAACCCCTATATTAACCCCAGCAATTTCTACACTCTTCATCAGTTCAGTTGGCTTTCTAATCTGGAATCGCCGAATCCAAGGATCCATAGCCACGTTGATTCAGCATCATGCGTCTACCATTCCAATGGTCCATATGTCTCGGTATGGTTCTGATGTCGATATGCCTATTCCATACGATCGAAGTATGGGCGGATGCTCCCAATGTGAGCCATGGCGATCTGCTGCGTTGGAAAAGAGATGATAGATCAGAAGAGATCATTGAGGGATTGAATAAAGGCACTCAAATGGGCAAGGATCTCGCAAATGCGATTGCGGACGCAGTGAGCATGGCGAATCCAGCCAAGATCGGAAAAACCATGAAGGCAATTGGGGTAAGTGATTGTACAAGTTTGAATGAAACTAATGTGACAGTTCTGTTCTACTTTTAGTCAATTGTTTCTGCACTTGGCCCAACGCTAGCTGTGCTTGGAGTGGCCTTCTCCATACTTGGGGCTTTCGTGGATTCTGGACCATCGCCTGAATTGAAGGCCATTCAAAAAGGGTTTCAGCAGATGCATCAAAGATTGACGACATGTCACGCCAGATCGACCAAATCTCGAATAAAATGGACTTCCTAGCCAACGATGACGTATATCAGGGTATTTACAACGATTTGCTGAGCATGTACAAAGCAATGAATGATTATGTCCGTTTGCCCAGTTCAACTGGATACCAAAATGCAATGGCAACAGCATGCTCAGACCACGGTGTGAAATCCACGCAAGCTTTGACCAGGCTTTATGCCCTGATCGTGACCCCTCGCGGTACAAAACCGCATATTGCTGAAACAATTGCCAAAAATTACAAGCTACACTACCCTACGATTCTCGGTCATTTCCAAGGAATGATTAACGATGCGATGAACTTATCAACAATGGTCGTAGCATGTCATGCCTATTTGGAACCAAACGATACGGCTGGCATCAATGATGCAAAGAACGAAGCAGGTAACCGGTTCGGTATTGTTGTCACTCTGATTATAGTCCATACATAAGCTTCATTTTGATATGTTGAAATGAGTACTTGATTTCTCATCATTTGAAGGGGTATATGCTTGCCTGTTGAGATCGCACCCATCACTCAAGAACCATGGTCCAGCCAGATCGTTGATTAGGTCATAATATCACTTGATCAATCTGAAGCATTGAAGTATATTTCATTTTAGTGCGACAAGTGCAAGCAATCATCAGAAGCCTAGGCGAATATGAAGAGAAAATTGTGAATATCACCAGGCCATTCACAGAAACATTCAAAGATTTACTGGATGAGGTGTTCAAAAACCCACAGATCAATAATTCAGTGATCCAAGAGCTTCGATCCATTTGTTCAAACAGTGATAGGAGGGAACTGGTTCCAGTCGATACTTGGGTACACTGTGATCGCCACAATGCTCCTCCTGAATATATTGCGCTCAGCCACATTGTTCGACGAAAGTTTCCATGGCTCGCATTCGCGATTGCAGCAGGCCCAGGTGTAAGGCTGCATTGTCCAGCGGGCCAAGATCAACAAGGCGTTCATTTTTTGGCACTACAGAAAACAGGAAAAAATGTCGCTTTCATCTCTTGAGCAAGGCCATCAAATACAATCAAAACCAAAGCATTGCAAGCCAAGCACATCATTACCGGAATTATACCACCCGGAAGTGTAGTAGAACGAAATAATCGTCTAGACAAGGGAGAAAAGATTGCAAAAGCCCTTGGTGAAAGTCAGGACCACGTGTATTGCACTCTGATACCCGAAGATTGCAATGCCCCCAATCCAGTCGCACTGGATCCTGGAACGATTGGAACGTATAACTCCTTCAAATCAAACGAAAGGGGATATAACCCATGGTGGTACCACGAAATCGTGATTTTTTACAAGTGATATTCTGTCATGAGTTGATGTTCTTGCTGAAGCCTCCTGCTGCTGTTTGTATGCAGGTCGCCCTTGGGCAAGGCGCAAAAAAATGTATGGGAATAAATAAATGGAAATCCACTCTGCCATTGTACAGCAGTGGCTATGGTTTCGCATGCACTACATTGTTAGCGTAAGGTAAATGCGAATAAGATAAAGCAAAGCAAAGACATGTCCAAGATTTTTACTAAACATCATGCATGATATTCACGCTTTCATACTTTTGAAGCTATTCAATTCATATCATGATTTTATCAATTCTTTCTGTCTTTATCGAATTATGTATATATTCTATTTGCTCATTTTGATTTTACCTCCTAGGCCTGAAAATATTCACATGGCGATAAAGATGAATTTCACACAAGAACTGATTACCTTTCGATAATTTCAAATCGCCCAGGTTCAAACCTTTCAAATCAACATTACCAAGCTCCAACGTTTGCCCATTTCCGAGGTCGATTATCTGAGCTCCCGTTTGAGCTTGAGTGGTTTGACGACCTTGGATGGATACAGCGATATCTGAAACATGGCTTCTTATTCTTGCAATTTATGAGAAAAATCATGATGGTCAGCCACGATCATGGCTTGATCCGAAACTTACTGAAATTTCCAGCCAAATTACCAGCGCTTTCCAGTTCTATAGCTCCATTATCCAACATCAATTGCATCAGGCTGATAGCCACAGATGGTAAATGCTTCTTCACCAATTGTTCAGCCAATAATTTGAGGAATTTCACCTTTCCATTAGCATCGCCACTGATCTTCAGATTGACTATTCCGCTTGCTGGCAATGGAGTGCCTTGTGCGGCCAAACTGCCAGTACCCTTGATACCTAAAATGACCAATGGTCATCGATTTGTGGCTGATCCGAGATCCATACCGAAAGTTGCCAAAATATCCACAGCTGCTTTGGGTTCTACAATTTTCACTTTCACCAACAATTCCAGTAATTTGATGATCATTGCAGTCACATCTTTCTGACTTGGAGTATTGGTAATTGCGACTTTACTGTCGAAAGTTTTGATGGGTCCTGACGGTTGACTACCAACTGTGATCATTTTGGTAAATACTCTTGTGATTTGGATTGCAATACCGTACCCTAAAAATTGATCATGAGATCCCAGGCAATGACTATCCAATTATCATACCATAATTCATAGCCATATCAGCAGCTTGTTGACCCTCGATCACCGAATTATCCAAGATCAATTCCATCAGATACTTGATCAATTGCGATTCTTGATTTGGTTTGCCAATCATGGCTGCGATGTTTTTGATGAATTTCTTTCTAGCATCTGGATCGCCACGGATCGCGATCTTCTCAGCTGTGATTGGTGTATATGCTGAGACGCCTTCCGTTTTGGAGAATGGACCAATGCCAGGGATGCCTGCAATGGGACATATTTGACTATTCTGATCATTGCGCGATCATGAATGATCACCGGCCTTTTAGCCTGATTTTTGTGTCAGGTCAATGTCACTCACTGAATGTCACCAGTATTTTCAATGCAGTGTCCATATCGATGACCTGCCTTCCCAGAAGGATGGAAATCAATCGATTTATGAATGCTGATGGATTATCACCAGCCTCTTCGATTGTGACTTCACTGAAATCCTTGGAACCATCAGGATTGGTTGGTTTCACGGCCAGTTTCTTGATGGCCCTGTAGTTTTTCACCTCCTTGATAGTGATCACGAATCCTGAAAATCTATGTCTGCTGATCATAATCGCATAGTTATGCAATCAAGCATACCGTATGCATTTGCCAATCGATTGATCATTTCAGCATCGATGATGGTGTTATCGATGGCCAATTCCATCAGCATCTTGAGCAGAAGCGATTTGTCTTCAGCGCCAGTTGGTTGCGGTTTCTTTTTCAGCAATTTCGTCAACCATGTAATGAATTTCGTCTCCGCATCTGGGCAGCCATTCAAATCGATCATGTCTTCTGTAGTGATTACTGTTCCGCTGCCAGTATCGAATTTTGGTTTGCCATCAATATCTGCAAACATTGCAAAATTATGCACAATTGGCATGATCACCATCATGACAGGTTTACCAAAAGTCACAAGAATGCGAACTGCTGTGGGCACATCCATGATTTGGCCTTCGACCAAGATTTTCAGCACATCAAGTATCAGAGAGATCTGGCTTTGGTAAGATCCGCCTTCGAACGAGATACTGTTGTGAATTATCTCATTCTTAGGCTTCTTGGTTGTTTCTGAACTTCTGGAATGTTTGCTGCTGGATGATTGCTTGGGCTTGGTTGTCGTTATTCTGGTTGTAGTTGTAGGCGTTGTGGTCGTGGTCGTTGGCGTTGTGGTAGTGGTAGTGGTCGTTGGAGTTGTGGTTGTGGTTGTGGTAGTTGGCGTTGTGGTTGTGGTTGTGGTCGTTGGCGTTGTAGTTGTGGTCGTTGGCGTTGTGGTAGTGGTCGTGGTCGTTGGCGTTGTGGTCGTTGTCGTTGGCGTTGTGGTAGTGGTCGTGGTCGTTGGCGTTGTGGTAGTGGAAGTGGTAGTTGGCGTTGTGGTCGTGGTTGTGGTCGTTGGCGTTGTGGTCGTGGTTGTGGTCGTTGGCGTTGTGGTCGTGGTTGTGGTCGTTGGCGTTGTGGTTGTGGGTGTGGTCGTTGGCGTTGTGGATGTGGTCGTTGGCGTTGTGATAGTGGTCGTTGGCGTCGTGGTTGTGGTCGTTGTCGTTGGCGTTGTTGTAGTGGATGTGGTCGTTGGCGTTGTGGTAGTCGTTGTTTGAGTTGTTGTTGTCGTTGTCGTTGGCCTGTGTAAACAGATTCTTACTGGTTTTAATGAGCATCAGTGCCAGGTACAATAAGAATTTAGCATTATAGTATGTAGCAATTGGAATTTAGCTAGGAATGAATTCCAGTATGATGCTGCATATACCAGGACTCATTGATTTGATGAGCATGGGCAACCTGGAGTAAAGAAGAAAGCTATTCCTGTTTTACCTGGTTGTTGTTGTAGTTGGTGTAGTTGTGGTCGTGCTTGTGGTCGTTGACCGCGTTGTTGTGGTTGTTGGCATCGTGGTTGTACTTGTTGTCGTGGGTGGGGTCGTTGTGGTACTGGTTGTGGTCGTTGGCGTGGTAGTTGTACTTGTGCTTGTGGTTGTGGGACGCGTAGTTGTAGTGCTTGTGGTTGGAATTGTAGTGGTGGTGGTGGTCGTCGTCGTTGGTCTGGTAGTTGTGGTGCTTGTGGTAGTGGTGGTTGGAACTGTAGTAGTTGTGATTGTGGATTTGCTGGTTGTAGTGGGCACCGTCTGCAAATATGTCAATACTGATTAAACCGGCATAAATAAACTGGTAAATCAACATCAATTCACAACGATGCTTGGAACATTTAAAAAAGGATCGTAATTTCTGTTTACAGTAGTTGTTGTGATACGTTTTGTGGTCGTGCTGGAACTTGTGCTGGTTGTTGGAGTGGTTTACAAGACAAGCAAATTGGCAACGTTGCAAATGAAACTTGGATAGCATCATTGGCAAAGAAAACAACCAATCATATTGCATACCGTTGTAGTTGAGGTACTTGTGGTAGTAGTTGGCAATGTTGAAGTGGACCTGACTGTGCTAGGCGTGGTTGGCCCCGGAGTCACTTCAGGACTTTCACTGCTTTCTGGTCCTGTTGATGAGTCAGGATCTTCAGGGCTACTGCTACTAGTAGTATCACCACTACTGCTAGGGTCGATTTGTCCATATATGTCCCAATCGTAAAGATTGGTATCCGCCTGCACATTTCCTGGTTCAGCGCATGTGACCATTACGAAATTCGAGCCTTGCAAAACGCAATTGTGAAGGAGTAATTGCAATAGATATTGCAAATTTCCAATATTGATCGGTCCATTGACATCAGGAAGTGCATTTGAGAAGAAAATATTGGTCATATGATTGATATTGACGTTACCAGATCCTATTGGTTTTGGTGCTGAGGGATATGTCACATGGATTTTTACACCTGAAACACAGCAGCTATTGCAGATCATTCAGAATAGCTGCATGCTTGTCTTACCAAATTGCATAGTCAATTTCTTCGCAGAAAACGGTGTCACGAGTCCATTATTTATGATCAACTCCAGAATCAGTTGTGCCAACGTTGGGGGATTCATTGCGGTTGGATTGTTGATGACATGTATCAGAACTGTATAGAATCTCTTCCTAGCCACATCATTACCACCGCATTTGATGCGTTTTTCTACAGTACTCGGTGTCAATGGTTTTGTCTTTTTTGGATTGCCATCGCTAGGGACATCTGAAAAATGTCCTTCAGATGTCTGACCCTTTTTATAGAAATCTCCTTACTGAATGTGGATAATAGATTGCGAACACTGTGAATATCGATGATATAATTCTCGATCAGCATTTGGAATAGGCGAAAAATCAGTGGCTGCATATTTGGTGAATTGCGATTGATGATAATCACAGTACTCAAAGGTTTATATGGCACTTGAGCTAAAGGCTTTTGTGGGCGTACTGGGCCAAATCCAACATTAGGGGTCAATTCTGAAAATCGCTAATCACTTTCCAGAATCATGATTTTTTGGGACTTACGAATTCCACCAGGTTTCCCACCATTTCTAGCTTCAACTTCGATGAGCAACTTCAAAAGAGCTCTGATCAAAATTCCTTCCTTCTTCTCGAGATTCTTTTGATTGATCACATGACGCAATGCGGTTCGAAATTGTTTCAGCGCATTTCGATTGACTTGCAATTTCAATTTCTGCGCTTGACCAATAGTCAGTGGTCCAAAGGAGGCGCCCAATGGTGCCACCAATCGGCCAGTCCCAGTCACACCTGAATAATCGTATCATACAACCTGGGCTACAGTAATCCTTGAAAATACTCATACCAACAGTAGCCAATAAATAATACGCAATCTCTTTATTCATGACCTTTCGAGAAACCAAAATATGGAGCAATCGATTGATCAATTCAGCGGCAGGCATGGCACTGGATTTCGGCACATTTAGATCAGTTTGTTGAAGACGACCATTGATTTTTAGATTTTTTGGCTTTTTTGCATCCACGACCAAGGCGCATAGGAAAAGTAACATGAATCCTAGATTCAGCCTCATGGTTATTCTGATTGGCCTCAATCGAAATGAAAAACCAGGCGTCAGGAATGGAGGTCAGTCAAAATTTCTATGATGTGATTTTTGGATTTGGAAAACTATATAATCGCTGAAGCTGCTGGCTTCCAACGCCCACTATTGAATGATGGAAAAGGCCTTTTCAGAATTCGCTTTTGGAAATGGGATAATCTGTTTTATCCAGCTGTATTTACTTCAGTTCAATCTTATGACGTGAGACGAAAAGAGACCGACTTATTCATGAGCTAAGGAAGGAAGCATTTAGCTAATGCTTGACGTAAAATATGCACAGCACCGATGATAGAACCTAAGAGGTAAGATCTGCAGTCTGATTGGCTGTATCGCTTTTTCCTCTGGATACCAAAAGAAGAGTACTGTTGCTTGATTTTTGATATCATCTGTGATATCAGCCAAACAACTGCAGTAGTGATCTGGTGCTTTTGAACCGATTCTGATTGTCATGCTATTTTTAGTAATGCAAATCACCCCCGCAGATTTGTCGAAAAAATCCTGACCACTCTGTTGTGACAGTCTTATGCATCCTAATGCCTCGCCGATCATGCCATACATTGACTTTTACACATCCCCCTTCATTCGCCCATTTGCATGAGTTTTCATGAAGTCAGTCGGAAACTGGTTGACCTCATTCGAACTGCCATGCATCTAAAAATGCATTGAATTTTACAAGTCCTTTCCCCACGTTGATGCTGTGCAATGCGTTTATTCCATTTCTTCCAAATTTCCGCATCATTCTTTCTGATTTCCCTGGTCAGCTGTGTAAATATAGGATTTTTCTGCAACACTGGAGCTTATAGCCACGATGCTTATTTTAGCTATTTGGCAGAAAACGCGATTTTATATGGTCACAATTCGTCCATTATTCAAATTAGCATTTTCAAATTCAATAGGAAAATACAGTTCGAAGAGAAATTTCGACATTATATTTCTCATGATTTTACAAACGACAGCGAGGCGAGAAAAGCTCAAGCCACATCTGAACAATTGATGTGGGAAATAATAGTACCCTACGATTTTGATAACGGAAGTTTCATTGGTATACGTGCAGCCATGAAAATCCAAGAAAGTTACATGAGAGGTTGTGCATCAGCATTAGATAATCAGACATTCATCAGCCAAATCAGAAATTTGAACCTCGATTTGATGGTTATCGATTATGTAATGAACGATTGCGCAATCGGCATTGCTAATTATTTGAATGTACCTACAGTATACGCTTCAAATTTGCCACTCTATTCGAATTATTTGGATTATATTGGTATCCCATCGAATCCTTCATATGTGGCAACGTTTTTATCCAATTTCGATCCCTGTGATAACTTTCCTGATAAATTATTGAATCTCTTTGGATACACAAATTTAGTTGGATTCAGATGGATTTGGTATAATCGAGCTTATCGATTATTTTATCAGAAATTGGGCGTTGAATTGTCCAATTTGAGTACACTGGAAAGGAGGACACTGATGTTCGGTACACCATGGGAAATGTTCCTGGATATGCCTCGACCAATGGCCAGGAATCTGAGATATTTCGGATGCGAAAATTGCCATGGCACAATTGAAAGGAGGAATTCAAATTTTACTGATAATACATCAGCCGCTGTTTTGGTCTCATTTGGTACTTTAGTGAATGTGGAAGAAATTCCAGTCAAAATTTTGCAAACATTTGTAAAAGCATTCACCCATTTCCCACGTCATACTTTCCTTTGGCAATTGGATACATTATTGGATTATTTCCAAAATTCAGTTTTAAATCCGATCGGTATGAAAATGCCTGAAAATGTGCGCCTGTATCGATGGTTACCAATGAAGCAATTATTGGATGATCCGAAAGTACTGTTAGTGATTACGCACGGCGGTACTGCCACTTGTTTAGAGATTGCGTACAGTGGAATTCCTGTTCTGGGTATCGCCATACATTCCGATCAATTCCATAATACTCATAGCCTCGAGCAAAAAGGTTTGGGAAAAGCATCCACTGTTGTATCGATCGATTCTGACATGATCATTGGGGACTTGAATGACATCTTTCAGAATTACCGAAAGTAATGATATCGATTTCCATTGTGATCATGAATATTGATCAATTCGATTTCAGGTATAAAAGCAGAGCACTGAAATTTCGTGATATGCTCATGGATTATAGGCGCCGTGAGAAATCACCGTCCGGATTTTGGATAGATTTTGTGGCCAGGCATTTTAGTGATGGTTCTGATGAATCAAGGAAGAAATTGGGGAAATACTGGAGTTTGAGGTATCCATCAAATTGGTTGATTTATCACGATTGCGATATTTTGCTGATAACTGTGATAATGGGGTGTTTGGTGCAAATGTTGATTCTATAGAAACATTTGATCACTTTCTGGACATAAAAGATCAATCGATCAAGAACGTTCGACCTGCCTGCTGTTTGTATGCATGTTTATGCAGCATTCTTTGATTCAATGAATGTAGGCAATCGATATTGTTATCACATTATGCGAAATCCATATCATTGCGCAATATGATCATTGATCACAAATCAGCAAAATGGCTTCACGTTTTCATAAGGCAGATTACACATGTTGCAATGTTTGATCCCGATGTTTCAGAAATGAGTAATTGGAGGTTCCTACAAGAGGTGATGGATTCCAAAATACCGCGAACACAACCAACTCTAAATTTCCACTGAACATATCGGGCGACAAGTTGGTAATGCGATTCTGATTCAGACTCAAGTATCTTAATTTCGTTAGTGATTTGAACGTTTCCGGTTCGACCCATTCCAATTGATTCGAATGCAAATCCAGCGTATTCAAATTGGTGAAATTACGCAAATGATCAGCTTTCAGCACGCCACCGATGCTGTTGTTCCTCAACTCTAAAAACGTCATTGTGGAGGCTGATTTTCGAAGGGCCACTATTGGAAATTCGTCCAAATGACACCCTTCAGCACTCAGCTGATGCAATTCGGTGAAATCTTCGAATGCATCGATGTGATGTCTGGTGTCCAGTTTTGTCAAATCAACGTATCTCAATCGTGAACCAAGCAATGCTCGCATGGCTTCATTGAAATTATGCGGCAATATGACGCAGGAAATTTCCATGGTTACCAAGAATCTGAGGGGTTCCAATGCGTTTGGTTCGCAAGTGAATGTGGAACTGGCGTTTTGCCCATAAATGAGCAAGGTTTGCAAATTATGCACCGCCTGCATGGCTCGTTTTGAAATGACGAAATTGTGACCATATATTGATACTCGTGTTATATTCCATCCAGAATTGTGAAGATTTCTCGTGACATTATCGACTTGATGCACTTTAGCTCGCCCGAGTAATTCCTCCAGAGTTGCTGTTCCTGGTTGAATACCGAAGCGTCGACTCTTTTCGGCGCAGGGTAATAATCCAGCAGGCATGTTGGAAAATCTCATACTTTTTTCACTATAAGGTCACCGATGATCTCATATCTATCGATATCATAACCAGTGGACGAGCTTTTTATATCAATCACAAGTAGAAGAATGAACAACCAAATTCCAGCCAATGCCATTCCTTAGAATGCCACCGCCTTTTCCTTCTGCTAAATTTTTCCTGACTCTACCACATCACATCACTAGAATGGCACCGAAGAAGCTGCTTGCGATACTGGCGAGCTGGTAAAAGAATCCAGGGTTTTGGTGAAATGACAAAATCCGTTTAGAGCGTAATTCATTTCGGGAAAACTCGCAAGCAAAAAGTGCCTAAGCAATTGAGCTTTGAGCATTTCTTGGCAGGATATAGTGAATACCTCGGAAGAGGTACAGCATAACTTTCGACTGCAGCTGCATGTCATCAAAAGCATCCAGGTGCGGGTTTTGCACTGCTGAATTGACGGATCAGCCTTGGATTTTATGATTTATTTTATCCAAATGCCAAACACAGTAAAGTGCACTAGGGAGCATTGGAACACGAGATAAAAAACACATGAG
>JAQIWJ010000716.1:0-17060 GCA_034695185.1 Discolaimus major
ACTTTTGCGAAATTGCGCAATTTTTATGCCATAAGAATTTCGTTGTCATAAGCATGCTACATTTTGAATTTCAGGCCTACAGCATGCTTATATCAAAAGTTATTCAAATTCAAAGATGGTGGGTGACTTTTGGGACACTCTGTACTAAAACTCCGCATTTTCAGCATATGATGGCCAATCGAGGACCCCATCCGTATCCGCCTGTGTATCACGTTTATCCATGAAAGCCAAGCCAGCAAATAGATCGATGATTTTTATGATGATCCGAGATAATCGATTTGATTATTAATCTGTTTTCTTTGCTCACATGTTTTCTGCTTGTTCCGCTGGCAATGTTATCTCATGATTTTGCATATGCATTCAAATAATGCTGGCCAAAATCAGTTCATTGATTTCCCAGGAAATTCGTAAAAATCTTGCGAAAAGTGGGTGGCCACCATGGGCTCTGCCCATTTGTGCCATATTGCGCAATTTGCATAATCCGTTTCCTGGATGCCCCCTTGCAAACCAGCTGAAATTCTGGCCACCAAAAAATTTGCAAAACCTGGGATCACCTGGGCCATATTTGAACAGCCAAGAATGGAACCGGTTCTTCAATTCACCCACTTTTTCTCTTCCTTCTTCAAATGCATGCCTTCTATTCCCCTGGCAATATAAATCTTTCGATTATTTACCGATTTCTTATCAATCGATATCATCACGATGGCGTTTTACTGGCGAAAACCGTTGCTTAGTTTAGCAATCACCGAAATAATGTTGGGCAATTTGATCATGGTTTGGTCGATAATCAATCGATGGATGATGAATGTGCCTGGATTCGTGCTTAGTCCCATTGGAAAATCAACGGTATTCTTCTGCGTAACCGCTGGTCTGATTGCTAATGTTGGCGGTGGATTATGCTATCACGCGTTACGTCGATCGGATCAAAGATGCAAGATGTTCGGCCATTTCGTATTTTGCTCAATTTCGGTTCTTCTCGATCCGTTCTGCATGCTCACGTCGGCCGAAATTGCGGTGGAAGCATCGAAAAGGCATATGATCGCAGCAGCTGTGGCGTGCAGTGTGGTTTTTATGCTATTTATTCTATGTAAGTGACCAGTGGTCAGAAATATCCTTGCCCGGTGTTCAGTGGTCATAAACTCAGTTTGACCAGTGGTCAGTGGTCAAAAAAATCCATTTGACCAGTGAGAATTGGGTCATATTCTGGGCCCATCCGATCAGTCCTAGTAGCGGTTACAGTAATCCCACTGGGATGAAGCACAAAATCAGCAATGCAAATTCTGAATCAGGACCTCATTTTAGGGATCTGCTGTTTTTTGTCAATCGCATTCACGATTTGGTTCGTCGAAAAATTCGAGAAGGAAGATACTGCGTGGGAGACCATCAATGCAAACGAGACTTGTTGAAAGCTAATACTAAACCCTGTTTTTAATGACCTTAGGAGAACACGCAGGTGTGTGTTCGTTCAATTTGCGGACTAAAATCCGCGCATGCACACACTAAAGAATAGGCTTTCTTCAGTCCGGGCCCGCAAATTGAAGTAAGAATCCTCTGCGGGTTCTCCTAAGGTCATTAAAAACAGGGTTTAGCTGTTCCACAAAGATCATTCATGAAACATACATGCAAAAAACCAATGATCATTGATTTTTATGATCAAAAAGATCAGATTTTCATACTGAATATTTTTCATTGCTTACACGATTTTGATGATTATTTTCGCATTGTGTTGTTCGCTTGATTATGCGTTGCAATAATAACAGTGAAATTTCGCAATTTTACACCTTGCATACTGAATGCAATAGCGGTTACAGTATGGCTAGTGGAGAATGCCTTCAAAAATCTTGCTGCAAAAAATGGCACGCCATTTTCGTGGAAAGAGTGCATTGATTTGTGTTCCTGTTGGCTGACAAGGGAAGCCTCCTAAGTGCCATATCCCGATTTTGATGAAACATACCTTATTTGAAAGGGCTTTTCACGCAGAGCAAGAAAATGATGTTTATTTTATTTGGGCCACATTTACCTCAGTGACCAGCAAATGACCAGAGAAGTGGAGACATGAATTGCAGCCAAGCTTGTCGAGAGACAGTTCAAATGAAAGCTTACAATGCCCTGAAGCGAAATCTTGCAGTATTTCTGATTTCCATGCAACCATTGACCAGAGACTGACCAAAAACTGTCAAAAACCCATGATTAGCATGGACAATGACCAATATCTAGCGAACTGTGCACGTGTTGCCAAAGTTATTTACAGATTTGGCATCAGTGAACAACAGGCTTTCATTTTATGTGCCTACCAGTCCATTTGGCATTGGTCAGTTGTCCACTTTGATGGTCATTAGAAAAATCTGATTTTAGTTAACATGTATTCATGTTCTCGTATTTCTGCTTGCCCATTATTTTCCAGTCCTCATTATTCTCTATTGGATGGCTTCGCGTTTACATGCTGTAGTCACAGTTGAAAATAACCTCTGGTCAAAGCATCGTATCGATCACAGATCAGTTTTGACGTGATCACTGGATCATCGACTCTATCTGAAACATATATGGACCAGGATTATCGATTAGATAATGGTCTTGGGGTGAGGTCCGAAAGTTCTAAAAGTATCATATTTTGGCTTCACCATTTTGCGTTCATGGCACAAAAGGTCAGTTTTGTACTGGATCCTCTGGGCGTGTTTCCTATCTGAGCGGTCACAGTATGCCATGTAAATAGGAATCGATTTTTTCGTCAACACTGACTGATTGAGACGACATAAAAGCATGCTTTCTTACGCAATCGATCATCCCATATCGACTGATGCCAGTCAAATCGACCAGAAAATGATATATCGAAAATCGATATATCTGATCAAGTCTACCAATACTGATCAGATAACAAAATGAAGAAGATTTTTGGAATCAGCATGCGTATTTAACCCAGAAAATATGTATTTGAAGCACTGATCACATCAGATTCAATTTTTGAATTTCAATCTATACAATCCTTGCATACATTTTGGGATATATCAACTATGCCGAATCTCATGGTTACAAATATATTTACACTGCGAATATTGAGAAATTATGAAAAGAAATAAAATACACTCCGATCAACCGGATCTCATTTTCCCCCTGGACATCAAAAGACTAGTATCCGAGTACATTGCTGCATAATTCTGATACCCAGTCAACGGTTCAGCATAATGTCTCCAAAACCAATGTACTTTAGCTTTCAAATTCTCGTTCAATTTCTGCGCGCCTTGACCTACAGTACCCCCGTCAAGACGTAAACCACCGATCAGTGGATTCCAACATTTCACGCCCAACGTATGGCTTTTGATTTTGGCCAAAAATCGACCGGAATATCTATGCACATTCTCTTTCATATATCTGAACGTGCATCGATCATGGATCCGTTCCAATTCCTCATCGTCCAATTGGATAGCCATGAACGCGGCTAACGCTTGTATACAGTATTTCAAATTACTAATCAAATCTTCGTAATGTATCCAAAGGATATTCGTATCTTTCCTATGCGGCCACCAACTCAACATATGATCCCAACACGTGTCCGTTTCCGAACCGTCCGGTCTCGTACCGAACGGTCGTAATACGGATTCCGAATGGCCTACATCCTCGTCGAATCCTAATCGCTGGTATTTACTGCGTTTTTCCGACCAAACGATATCCAACGGATTCCTGACCAAGACCACGTATCTCAACTGCGCGTATTTCGGCGCGTCTTCCAAGCATTCGTGCGTTTTATACAATCTCGCTCGATCCGCGGGCATCTGAGCACCGTTCAAATCGAAATCCATACGTTCCGAATACGGCGGGATATACCATACTAATTGATCGATATCGAGATCAGATATACGGCCGTAAAAATCGTCCTCCCCTTTCATACGAATTTCGTGCATGATTTGTTGCAGCCACGTGGTCCCGGATCTTCTTGGACCGCAAATGAGAATGTCATCTCGTTTCGGATGATACGAGCATGCTCGTTCCAACGGACTCGAACTACGATCGTATAAGATTTTCTGATGAATTTTCAACATACCCTCGGGGATAGACATTTTCACACTGGAAATTGGAATGTGGGGAGACTAAATTTAAATCTTGTGTATTAAAATATTCCGCACGCAAACTTTGGAGAAAAACCGTTCCTGACGCTTATATATCATGTTATATACACGAGAAATGGTTAGGCCTTTTTCGTATGGATTGTTTTGATTGTGTAAACCCCCGAAAATACCAGTTCCAAGCGAAAAATATGGTGAAAAACGTGACTTCGAATCACGAATTTTCGAATCGACGTATATTTTTGTGGGTGTGCCTAGGAGGAGGAAAGTCTGAATGAAATGCATGCCTAAATATTAGAGCATATCGTACGTCAGCGGAGACGGTGCGTTCCGATAAGGATATTTGCCTTTCGGCTTGCCAAAATCAGGTCATTGAGATTAGCATTAGCTTCCCTGCATTGATAATTATCAGTAATCCGGTTTGATTATTCTGACCAGTATGAGATATTGGGCAATTTTGACCAATGCTAAACACTGCGTAATTCATATCGAAAGCAATTTCCTGACAAGTGCATTAATGCAAATGACAGCCCCCCGGGAATATGCATACAAAATTTCGGTCTGACTATTCTGACCATTGGGCCAACTTGTATAAATGTACTTATCATATCAAATTCTGCTTGCCACACCTTTGACACTGCATTATCAGCACCTTCTCAAAATATTGATCAAACATGCATGAATTAAATGATGCTTTTCCCCGTTCGATCAACACCTAATTATGCAAAATAATACCTGCACTCCTCCCACATTCCTTATTCCCATGGGAACATCGGTTGAAGGATAAGCTCATACCCGAGGGTGATAATTAGTTTACTAAAGGCAGGCTTTTTTACCCCCAAACGGGCATGTGATTTTTCAAAATCCAGACGAAAGAACATTGCACGAAAAATGCATTTTCAAATGCCTCATTTGCATATTGCGCAATTCGATCATTTTCTCAAATACGCGACGAAGGCGTTGAATTGGATAGGTGAAAATTATTATTCTCCTCTTCCCATTTCTCTTTCAAATGTTTATCCAAGGAGTTTTGTTTCAATTTTAAAATATAAACCATTAGGACGAGTAGGAAAACTAACGCCATCAATGCTAATCTACCTAAACACGGAGCGTCGGGGATTTTCGACGATATCCGATCTTCCAGCGTAATTTTTCCTTTCTCCATATCGGTGCATTTTTTCCCGAACGCCAAATCACGCGTAATTGATAATGCGTAGGTGGAATTCGATCGATGCAATTGGGAATTGGGGAAATACGAACTCCTCACGTGAGCCGCTTTTATTCGCATCCGACCGATTTTCACTAATTGATCGGATTTGAGCACTTGGTGAATCGGAACCATACTGACGCCTTTCGAATTTACAGTACGATGTAAGCCGTTCTGAACGACACCGTTCGATTTCGATTTATCCAACGATCCATCGATTGTCATGATCCAATTCGAATGTACCACACCGTTCAGTGCGGGTGATCGTCCTTGATCAGTGGTCGTACTCAGTTTTCTCAAATCGTCTTTACTCAATTTGCCATACATTTTTGTGCCAGCCATTTTCGGCTGGTCAGAGTGTTTGACCAATGGTCACTATATTGGACAGTGAGATTGACCAGTGGTCACTGTAGCGATCAGCGTAATTGACCAATGGTCACTGTGTTGAACAGTGTATTTGACCAATGGTCAGTTTATTGACTACAGTAATCGACCAATGGTCAGTCGACTGACGGTCACTGGACACTGATCCGGGATATTGATATCCTTCTGAATAATATCCTTCTTCTGGCCGGTTACTGTAACGGCCAGGAATCCAGGATTTTAGAGTCCTCGTTTGTGGACACTTTGATCAGTACACTAGGCCCCTCGACATTCGTTTAAATCTAATTTTCACTAGGTCTGCATCTTATTATCCACAAGATACATTCAAAGCTAACAAATAAGCCTGCCTTGCAGAAAAATCTCGATAATTTGCTTCTGAACGAGATAATTGGGACCGTCTATCCCTGGCACAGCATTATATTTATCAATATACGAGTTCAGCCGACCATGCACCATACTAAGGGCTGCATTTGGATCACACGCTGATCGCATGACGTCAAGCTGTGCTAACATAGACATTCGCTCCCCCCCCCCTCCTCCGAGGGTCAGTAATCATTGTCACGCGACAAGATTGCAATTCAATTGGACAATTTCCTGTCATTTGACGAATGAAGCTGTTTTTTACGTGCAACCAACCATGCACAGGATGCAACCGAATTAGCGGTTACAGTATACCGATCAAATCACTCGTACTAATAAGATCGAATATTAACCAGCACATTGGGACACGTTCATCAGATTAAAACCTCATAAACTTGGAAAGGCTATCAAAAACTAAAATCTAATCCCTAACAGCAAAACGTATCAACAAATAATTTGAGCATCATCATACACATAATGAATATGTACAAAATTCCCCAAAAGAAATTACCCGCATAAAACACATCCCCATCACCCATCAAAAAAGCTAGAGCGAGAAATTTGCAAATAAATCAGAAATGTACTGTAACGTACATGACCAGATAACGTAGCGAATTTAAAATCAAATTCGCAATGTTTCATCAATACTCACGTTCAGATATTCTCTTTGGTCGACGTTTCGCTATGGCTGGGCACTGGAACCACGGTTTCCGGGTCGTAATATGGGAAGAACGGCGACTCGTTGGCGCATATCCGCATTGCGTCGTACGCGTGGAGTAATAGATTCGGGAATCGGCCGGTGAAATACGCCACGAATTCATCCGGTATTCGACCCAACGACTGACGAACGGGTTCTGGTAATTCACGATAATGGTGTTTCTTGTTCCTCATTGCTCGTAGGAGATCACGCACGGAATTGCCCCGGTAACTCCTGAATTTTCGTAAATCTGAAATAAGGGCGTCATTTAGCATATTTGCAATGTACGCAAATGGATTTTGGGCTGCCAGATCCATAATTTGCAAAGATATTTGCAATTATTCATACGCATATGGACACTCATATTCAAAATATCAAGCTTACCTCCAGCTAAAGCTGAGCAAATATGTTGGTGCCAATCTTGCTTCACCACAGATCGACCTTTCCACTCGAGCCGCTTCACAACCTCGCTGTCCGGTTCTTCTTTCTCCACTCGGTCACTGACATCCTGAAAATGAAGTTTTCTTATTCCAGTCAAATTGCTCAGCAGGCAAGTGTACCTGGAAGAAGGCCAACTTCTGAGCCGGCGTCCAGAAGAACGGATGCTTCAGCACTGCGTTGACCACCGGCCTCTGACGTGGATCCGCATTCAGCATACTCTCGATTAAAGCGCAATAAACATGATGCTCTGAAAGAATATTCACTTGTGAAATTTGTTCACAAGCATTAAATACCAAATCTTACCATTATTCGCCAATTCTTTCAAACTATATTCACCAGATAAAATATTGGCTTGACGTCTCAACGAATCTCCGAACGGATGCTTGCCATTGGTCAGAACGTAATAATAGACGCATCCGAGCGAGAAGATATCCACAGCACATGTCTGAAAAACCGGACTTTAGATCACTGTAAAACATAACATGTCCAGCCGAACTTACCACACTGACATGCGAAATCAGCATTTCCGGTGCAATCCAACCATCGGTTCCAGCGATCCCTGAGCGTTTACTGAGCGAATTCTTTCCCATTGTTAGCTTCTTGCACAGGCCGAAATCGGAAATCAATGCTCGCATTGCACCACCGCTGCCGGGTGGCGACAGAAGGACGTTGTGCGGTTTGACATCGCGATGCACTGAAACGAAAAGATTTAGTATCAATGAAATTTTCGAATACGCAATTAGCTTACCAATTTTTAACGCATGCAAATGTGCAAGTCCATTAGTTGCTTGATGAAGAATCTGCAGCTGGCTCAACGTGCATTGCTGCCGAATATCTTCACTCTCGACGAATTCGTACAACGTTGCCCAACACAGCTCCAATGCGATGTATCGAAATTGGCTATCGGCTTCCTGAAATAAGAACATTCATTCAATACTTGCATTGGGAGTCTTGGCCTTCTTACCATGCAAAAATAGCGAATAACATTCGAATGCGTATCGCTTTCGCGCAATAATCCCACCTCCCGATCCGCAAGGTTATAGAAATCCGACACCACTCGCTTGACCGCGACGTCTCGCCCATCGAAGTAACCCCTGCAAAATTAATGAATTGAGATTCTGCCAATCATGCTCAACAAGTAGCCATACCTGTATACCACCGTTCCTTCGCAACCGCGTCCAAGAATATCGGCTGGATTGAACGATATCTTCCCAACGGCGATATATCCATCTGGTACAATAATACCGGATCCGCGTACTGGCCACCATTTTCTCGATTTCGACGTTTGAACGCTCCGCGGTTCCATCATAATCGCGGGCGTGCTTCTTTTCTGAAATAACACCATCCGTGATTTCTTATTCAAATCGCGTTCATGAGGTTTTTACCTGCGCAAAGATGTAGGTGATGATCACAGCGAATATCACCGTGCCGAACGACGTCAACGTGTACCACAACCACGTGGCGGATAAAATATTCTCTCCGCCACCGTATCTGCTGGGTTTCGGGAATTGACCGTCCAAGATTTTCTGGCCGTTCTTCACGCCATCAGTATCCGTTGGCAAGACGTACGGTAGTGATAAATACGGCGACGGAATGCCATCCGACAGGCGTTGGAACATCAATTCTTTCATTGGTACCACTTCCGGTATTTCATGGTGACCTGCAATATACGAAATCTTAGCACTGAAGAACGCACAGCTTTGAAAAAAAACTCACCGGACAGAAATGAACTCAAAGCACTTGACGCCTTCGCCACTGAACTTTCGTCTTGCGATGATGGAACCAAGGTTTCGGCGGTGACTTCCAATTTCGGTCCATCCAATAAGAGTTGCGGCTAAAAGCAGCATGCATTAGCGCATGGGCCAGATGATAGAAACAGCACTTACTCCTTTTGCCACAGTTCGATCATCAACCAATGATGGAAGAGCATAAAATCCATTCTCGAATTCGCCAATGAATAACGTGGGGCTGAAAAGCAAGCGTTCGTTAGCTTGGCTAACATGTGCGAGTCCATAACTTACAACAGCCGCATCTCTTGCGTTGATGATTCGAATAAAAATTGACGAAATAATTCGCTATGCGATCTGGCGTTGGTGCGATCAGAGGTTGTTGTATTCTCTTCATCATCCTCGCCGCCTTGTCCGAATTGGCCGGATTCCAGCAATAGGCCGTCCAACGTTTCTTTTCCGATGATCGTGAACGGAACTCGATGCAGCGTGTCCGTTTCCAAAATATAAATTCCAACAACTGGAGATCCGAAATCACGCTTCCACAAGATTTCGCCTGAAATTTTTGGATTGATTATTTGAATATCTGAAAACATCTTGACCTTACCCGTGTCCTTTTCCACAGTGACCAAACGGCCATCCGATGTGGAGGAATAATGAAGCAATGCGTAATCGGTTTCCGGTGGAGAAACATGAGACGAATAATCCGTGAACGTAGCGTTCCATCTGAAATTCAAACCCAGCGGTTAAAAAAACACGATCGAATCAAGAGCTTACCGCTTCGATCTACTCTTCCCATCCAACATAGTGATTTGATATTCCGTCCGTCCGATGAAAATTGCTTGATCACTCGGAGCCGGACACACTTTCTCCGACGATGCATCCACGAATCCCAATGTATCGAATTTCTTTCCGGTTCGTGGATCAACGGCGAACCAAGCGTCTTGTTTTCGACCTGAAATCAATGCTATTCATTATCGATGCTTCAAAATTACGACAGACATAGTACGTACCGGCGTAAAGAATTCCATCTTTCGATTTACACGGCGAACTTTGAACCAATTGCGGAATTGTGAATGGCAATTTCTTCAGGCGCCCTTCGCCGAATATGTATAAACTTCCGTCTTGAGGGTCCGGCAAGAATGCGAATCCGGACTGAACCGGCGCAGGAATTTTTAATACCGGCGCTAAAAATGGGATTTCTAGGCTCGTAATTCTTTGAAAAATGATGGAATTTTCATACTTTCTCGTAATGTCCATTTAATATCACCGGCTAACGCGTCCAAAGCGAAAAATCGGCCGTCAATCGTGGAAGCGAATAATAATTTATCTCGTAAATTCGAACTAGCCAACGGCTCGATGGCGGATATTCGCTGAAAATTGGAATTTTCTAGTAAATTTCTTCCTAAAAAAAATTCCTCCAAAAATCTTACCTGAGTATTCTCCCTGGCAATACTGCGAATAATTTGGATGAATAAGAATAATACGGCCGTCGACCAACGAGTTCGATATAAACGATTCATTTGTTTGGTGAATATTCTCTCTCGAATGTTCGGTTTTTAGAATAATACTAATATCCGATTGGAAAATTCGGTGTTTCAGGCTTTCATCGTAGTAAATATAGTCAACTAATAATTATTGTCGGAGATACCAGATTCGGAGGGGGAGTAAACAAAAGTCGATGGATTTCAATCAATTCTAGTATTGCATCATTCAATCCTTCGGACAGTTCGGAATAAAACCAGCCACGTTTTCCGGTTTCCAATATTCTCGTTACTGCCAGCCGAGCAGTCTCTGTGCTCGCAACGTGACGAGCGGTTACAGTACACCCGAGTATGGCAGGTGCATAAAGAGAACGCATTTTCGAACTTCCCAATGCGCAGGTAGATACCATCGAAGTCGAGACCTGGAAAAAAAGAGATTTCCATACAATGATTATAAAGTGCAGCTAAATGTATTCGAAGCGTTTTTACGCTTTATAAGCATGTTCAGAGATTCCACATCATTATTGGAATTATAATTGAATCAATTCGGATTAGCTTCCAAATTCAATAAGCAGAAACATGAATTCGAGAAAAAATGGACCGAATACAGTCATGGTTGATTTCTGAAAATGACAATCATAACGCATGGAGATTTCCGACTGATTAGCTGTTACAGGACTACCGAATTCGAAAAACTGCTAAATCTAAACTTCAATGTCCTCTATTCAATTTTGATCCATCATGAGCACCAAATATTCTTCTCGACGCCATTAGCGAGACTGACGAATGTCGAAGTCGTTCCCCAAGACGAGCACCTTTCCACGTAAACCGCCAGCCACGCCTTCTTCCGGAATCTTGTACATACGACCATCGTTGGCACGTTTTTCACCGAATTGCCATAAATTGGCGTTGCTTTCCAATAACTTCTCCAATGGCCACACGGCGACGTGCTTGCTCTTTCCTTGGATAGCCAGTAAATAAACGACGATATTCGGATTGGCTATCTTCTCCAACATGTCCACCAAGCAGCAGCTCATTGGGCATTCACCGAATGGTTCCCACGACGGTGCCCAATACAGTCGATGATATTCCTGATCCATATCCAAACAGAAGCAATCGCCGCAATACGCATCCTCGATGGACGTGATATGGAGCGTATCGCATAAATCCACCACCATAAAGCCGACGATTAAAGCCCAATGAGCGTTTCGACCATTGTTTTGGCAAGGTCCGAAATTGCGATCGGTATCGTAAGGCACCAATATGCATTTGCCAGCGATCAGAGATTCCACGAAGAAAGCTCGCGGTCCGGTCGGTAATCGAGCGATTTCCATAGTTTGGGCTTTGTGCAATGGATAAATCACCGATGCCAGCTTCTCCATCCAATGTACCGAGAATATTTCGCCGTTGTACGTAATATCCATGCTCAACGCTTCTTCGTAAATGAATGGCGGCGTAATAACGGCGGAGTTTTCTGGTTTCGGATGAAGAATATCGGCAGCCATTGATAAGGCCACAATACCGCACCTGAAAATAAAGGAATCAAAATAAAGTGGATAGAAGAGTCTGGAAAAATCGCTTACTGTGGTCCTTCTTGTTTGATCGGTTTCGGATCACGAATCCAGACGATGGCACGAGGCGCTTTCGGATGTACGCCGTCCGGAGGATTTTCTTTATCCTCCCTTCGACGATAATCTTCCAAAATCCTGATGAATTTCTCTCGCAGCAGCGGTTGATTAACCTAAAACCAAATCCGCCGTTAACGCAAGATCGTCATAAGCTACACTGCCTTTGCACATATTTTGCCAAGAATTTCGTGCATAAGAGTAAAAACTTTTACCATTTTCCAGACCTCCCTTCGGTTGATTCCGTCGCCGTCAGCCATTGAATAATTACTGGTTTGAGAAATTATCAGTTGACAATGAATAGCTGCTGCACTACGAATGAGGTAATTGAATTTTTACGGCCAATCGCCTTTAGATTTCGTGATTTTGATCAGGAAGAAAAATTCGATAAAAATATTTCCTGGTTTTCTTCGACGAAGAATATTTTCGCACTCGACAGCAGACATTGACTGCTTACCGCACATCGCCTAATTTTGTCTGCTGCATGACACCGTCGTGGAAATTGCAAATTCGCAAAATTCCGTTTTTTCTTGAAATCACGATTCATAATCTTTTCTCTGCATTTCCCTAATCAGTTTTATATTTGCGAAATTCGGCCTGGCCTAACGACGTTATCGGCCACATTCTAATTACCGAATTCTGATTTATTATTCAAATTATCAACCTCGAAATTTGCGTGAATCATGAATAATTATCTCGGCAATTCCGGAGCTGGGGCATCCTTGAATGTAAATCGTCGCGTAACAAGATCTACAGCGGCTGCATCGGTATCTTCAACCGTTGGCCAGAACAAATCGCTTGGAACGAAACCGCCATCGACGGCGTCTTCGTCGTCGACGATTAAATCTACGAAAAATCCTCAAGACGCCGAAAAGCATAACGGTTTGGTCGCTTGGTTGCAGAAATTATTGGATCCGGTATTACAATGCAATTATTTGGGCGATCCGTCATTCCCAACGAGGCAACCGATACGTTTGAATACGAATGAAATCCGTTCAACGTAACTTTTTATTAGTTTTCCAGTTTTACGTTTATGCAATACCTGTATTTCAGCGCTCCACCGTCGATGACGGAAAGTAAACGCTCGTTGGGTGATCAATTTCAACTGATCATACCGTACGCGGATGATTCTGTGAAATGTAAGTATCTGATTACAATTGTCAATTCAAGGTCCTTCCTAATTTCCGCCGTTTCAGGGGCTTTTTCTTTCTGCTACCTGGATCCAAGCCTACCGCCGGATATGTATTTCGACGATGCGTCGTTTCGTCCTCAATATTGGGACTTTGAGGTAAGAAGAATTTGTGGTTCCTTTCACCTCTAATCAATGCCTTTTTCAGGAATTCTACAATTGGAATCCGTACGCATCGGTGGATTGCTTATTGAAGCTTATTCGACGTCTGGTGGCGGCGTATCGGAAGCATCATACGGATATTTGCGACGGACACAGCCGTTTGAATTTGGAACTCAGCATGCTCCCCGAAGCCGGTTTTCGCGATGGCTCCTTCGAAGTTTGCGTCTACCAGGTAAATCTTGCGTTATGGATCCTATTCACTTTGATCTTACGAAACCCTCGATCTTGCAGGCCGGGGCACGTCGAGGCGATGTGGTTTTCGTATTTCCAATCAAGACGGATGCGTTGGCCGATTTGCCAGCGCATTATGTTGACGTAAGTAATTTGCTTCCAAGCCTTTTCCATAGCCATAAGGTAAACATTTTTCAGCGTCAATCGTCCGGTGGTGGTCCAGTATATTTGAAGATCAGATTCACATCGTTGGGAGATGGCAAAGTTCACGCTGATCTGGTATTGACGCCGTTGTTGAACAAGTGAGCTAGGATTTTTTCGAACTATTCTCGACTATTGACATGGCGGTTCTTTCAGGCTAATGCAAGGGAAACCAATGCGACTGCCACGTATGGAATGCTTCATCACGGAATACGTTGCCGAAGTTCAGAAAGTCATCAATGATGAGGTAAAATTTGTGCATTGCAATGCGAGAAAAATGTTAATCTGTCTCTGATTTTAGATACGCATGATCGGCACTGCGTTTCAATTCAGACGACGATACATGTCCGCTCTTGTGGCATCATTACCCAGGTATATTATTTTTCACCTCGTTGAAGCGTGCACAGAACAGTTCTTTTTTCAGTGGAAGCTTGATCCATATGGATTCTGCTGAATTTGTGACTGCCGCGTTTTTGCTGGACCGCGAGGATTTCCAGTTTCTGCTCAAAGGTAAGACTGTGAATGCAATTTTAATGCTGGATTTCAAATTAGATTCTGGTTTTAGTCATGTTACCCGCACGAGGAGCAATTACGAATTCGTCAATTCAGTTCCAATTGTCGTCTATTTATCACGAGGATACGCCAAATACTGCGAAGAAGACTCGCCTACCAATCACCAGTCAGTCGTTCTGTTTGGCGCCCAGGAATCCGATTGTCACGCTGGAGGATATGGCAGCAAGAACGGAGTAAGTACTATCTTGATCTTGTATTTGATCTCCCCCATTCAGGGATGCCTTATTTTCAGGAGTTTCATTGATGAGAAGATAGCGGAATTCAAGAAGAAATCGGTGCAACAAGGCATGTAAGCCCAGAGGATAATGATGTAAATCGGACGATATCTTAGCAATGTACATTGGATACATGAAATGTACTATTCAAGTTTCAGTATGTAACTGTATTCGATGTTTCGTATCACTAAAACAAGATGATTCTTCTGTACTTATTGGATTTTTGATGATGCATTCGGCTAATTAGAGCCAATTAGTACTTTTGCACTTTCAAAACTTCATGCGTGGGGAATGGCCATTATTCGGCCTTGCAATTGTGTCATAAATTCAAATCTGCGTAATGACTATGGGAAGTACCCAATGCGATTGCGTAGGAAAATGAGAATAGATTATAAAATTGTCATTTCCTCAATTTGAATCAGAGTAGTGACCGCCATGCATCCGAGTATGTGCATTTTCCTGATCCTTTTGGTCATCATGGACGCCGCGTGGTCGAAATCGGACGACATGGACGGCATGTATGAAAAACGATATCGCGGTCCATTGAATCATCGATTCATCAAAGGATTTCGTATTTTATCTGTAAAACCAACAGTTGCGAATAATAAGTACGTGGCAAAGGGTCAGGACCCCTGGGAATGACCCCAATGCTAACCGAATGATCAATTTCAGAAAAACCGCACGGCTAACCAAATTAGCATCAACGAAAAAGTTGAAGCATCAATGAAAGAATGAGATAATGGAAATTTTCCCTTGCAAAAGTTACAGTATGACCTTTGATCAGGTTCAAAGTACGATTTTACGAGGCATTTGCAAAAGTTCCTTGTTCATAAACATGTTTACATTAGGCATGCCTAAAATCACAGCACGGCTAAGGCTAAGGCTATGCGAATCCGATTTTATCCGGAATACCAAAACGCGTAATTCGCCTGATTATTATTATCCCAATACACGATCGATCTGCCATCCGATGCGCGGATTTCGTAGGCTAACGCTAATTCCAATCGCGTACCCGATTGGATTTGCGCGGCAAAATCGACGGATGCACGAAATCGATCCACGTTCGAACGTTCGTTGGATATTTCCACGAATTTCGCTTCGATATCCTCGTAGGTTCGCCAATCGTCCAACGTCCGCCTACAGTATACCCTCGTTCCGCACGCTCGCGAGCCCGGCGTACGTTTCACGAGGATAGTGGCCGAGAATCGGGCGTCTCTCGATGATTCCAACGATTCCAAACAAATCCTACGTTCGTCCAATAAACAGTGCATTATGAACGCGGGCGATGGTAATGCGAAATACGGTACGAATCGATGTTGGGCGAAGAGTTTTTTCCGTTCACCATTATTGCACGCGTTATTACGATCGTACGTGAGCAAATGCTCGGATGAATCCACGTTCGGAATGTACAAAATTGGTCCTTTGCTAAGGCGCTGAGCAGGATTTTGAGCGTCATCTGAAAAAATACGCGTTTTTTGAAGGCATACTGTAGGTTCGGAAGCAGGGGGATTTCCTATGCTGTACTTTACAGCGTGTGCCTATGGGTACATGGCACAAAGTAGGCGGATTCATTGATTTTTTGGTATATACGGACTATGCTGAATCCAAATTGCGATGAAAAGATCCATATTCTCAATATATAAGGTTGATCATACTGATCAGAATATTGATTTTCGAACAACTGAATCAGCATGAAGCCTTTGGAAGGCCATGAGCCAACAAAATTTGGCATTTTCAATGCCAATATGTTTACTAATTTCCAGAGGCCCCTCAGATATATGCTGATCATATTGATCAGTTTATTGATTTTTGAGGACACCTGCCAAGCCTTTGGAAGGCCTCAGAGGCCATGGACCCGTAAAAAAAAAGGCGAGATGCTTACTAATTTCCACGGGCTCTTTCGTCGATTGTTTTACATCCGGTTTTATGCTAGGCTCCGAATTGAGCCGTTTCCTAGGTTTCGAATCGAAACTTTGACTCCTGTCAATGGATTCGCTCTGCGGTTCGTCCAGTTTGTGCTTTTTCATTTCGTCCAAGCACGCTTTCATAGCCGAAGAAGCGCCGTCGCTTCGACTCCTATTCAAATAGAAATCCATACGCGCTTCTTTCCCGTGTTCGCTGAGAGAAGTTTGGGAAATTTCTCCGCTTTCATCACAACCGCTTTCCATGAGCATTAATTTATAAGCCATCGCGTGAGTATCGAATAATGTGAATTTAACCGCATCCCTTTTCGGTGATCCCAATTCCACGTTCATTTTTATGGAGAAGAAATGAATGAATTCAGTTTTCAATACTGCTGAACGACCTCGTACAGCAAATACACCGATGTTTATGGCCAGGCTGGTGTGTGTAAAGAAAGAAGATGGAAGCCAAAACAGCACGAGTTATTGGCCAAAACTTCTCACCGCTCACTGATGCCAGCCGGCTGGCAGGCAGGCAGAAACTTTTACGCTGCCAATTTGACTCTGATGGAATTTCGCCTCTTTATACGTACAGGGTGATTATAAAGTCACTACCCTACTTTGAATTGGAATAACTTTTGATGTAAGCATGCTGTGGACCT
>JAQIWJ010000717.1:0-17054 GCA_034695185.1 Discolaimus major
AACCAGGCCCAACGGTGCTTGACTTGGCAGATCTGACGGGATGCCGTATTTTCACCCTGGTATGGTCGTACCCAAAAAACGTAAGAAAATGCACTTGATTTTATCCTTGCGTGTAAACCTGTGGAGAAAAATTCATGACCAGTAAGATCTTTGTGAAATTTAGTGATAAAAATTCACCCGCATTGTAGAATTCGAATGCAGAATTTGCATTGTCTAACTTGGAAACACCTCCTGGCATACTGTAACCGCTTCAGAGCCTGCTCAGAAGCGTATCAGCTTCTTATCATAAAAATTTCGCCATGCAAATTGCGCAATCCATCACAAAATCCAATTTTGAATCAACGCAAAGATCAGCGTGATTTCTGATTGATCACTTGGGTGATTTCAGATCCGAAAGATATCTTATCACCCGCAAAGGAAACGTGCAATTTATACGATATGCAATCAGTACAACGTTGTATGAAAGAATTGCTGACGTACATGAAAACCGTGGAACGTACGAATCCGGACGTAATCGCGCACCCGATGGTCTCCATGTTCCTGTATTCTCGTTCGGAATTATTAGAATTATGCAATTTATATTCGCAATCGTTACGTTGCGTAAGTACGGATACGCGTGAACGATGCTCGGATCAAGAACGTCATATGAATATGATGATCAGCGTATTCGATTCCGTATGTTCGTCTCGTTCGAATCCATCCGATCGTTTCTTATCCGATTACGAATGTATACATAATATTCTCGTCGCCCACGTGAACGCGGATCAATGTTCGAACGAGATGAGTCGACGTTTCGGGAAAACGAGAAAGGATAATTCCCAGATGCAAATTAAAAGGCAACGTAAATGCGATGCGTTGAACGAATTCTTGGATTGCGTACAACCCACGTTGAATTTATTCTGCGGATCGAACGCCGCCGAATCGTTCAGATTCGGTTTATTGAACGCCACCAACGCCATCGCGCCCGAATGTAAAACGCAAGGAAACTCGTTCGTGCCGTTATTGATTCAAGATCGAGGTCCGGATCAATCGATCGATTGGTTAAGAAATCGATTATTAGTGATCAGATGAGCGTATATTTATATTGTGCGCTTATTTTGTGCCATGGAAATGTAAAGATTCAAGTTTTACACGATTGCGCAATATTTTTGAATTTCCAACCTAAAGGGGAAGTGATAATATTCCGTATTTATACAAATCTCTCTTTTGGCAAGACTGTACAGTGTATACTGATCCAGGCCATTTTTGAAATTCCCGCCTAAAGAAGCCTGCTTTTTGGCAAGCTGCCAAACGGAAGCTTCCACTTTGCTTTGGAAAAACATTGCCTTTCAACGCATCTTATTCAATGGCTAGTATTCCAAAATTACAAGAACTTTGCTTTCACAATATATCCATCCACGCGTTGAGCACTAAATTCCCAGTGGTCAATATACTGGATCAATTACCATTACCCCAATCAATGATATTCGATCTGATCGATTGGTACACTCAACGTGTGTCTCCTGAGATCAGTATTTGGAGAAGGAAACATATCGATTTTTATAACCAGACATTAAATCATTTCCAGTATTCGCAGCATACGTGCGGATTATGTAAAGATAAAGATTTGATTGGTGATATTATATTCGATTTAGGCCATTTCGAATGGACCCCAAATTTGAAGATTAATTATTCTAAAACAGCTGATAAAATGAACGAGATTATTCGAACGGCATGTACACATATAAGACATTGGACAGTGCCCATTTGTGATCCGACAACATGCAGAGACGGTTTAGAATTCGATAGTGATTATTGACACACGAATCAATGAACATATATGATTGACAAGGGGATAAAATCGAATTCAAATAATAATATCCTCATTCTTATCCTGTTCGTCTTGTGCTTTCATCAATGATCGAATGGCTTTGGCCCTCAATTCCAATTCCAGTAATTCGCATTGTTGACGAAACGCATCGTCCACAACTGGAGGTTCAGGTGGTGCTGTTGGAGCTGGTTCAATGCGGACAGTCCTTTCTACGCTTGGACTGCGTCTCCGATATGGTGAACGTCGATCTGGGCTCCGACGTCGCTCAGATATTCGGCTGTATCGATGCTTGTATTCTGGTGATCGTCGATCAGATCGATGCGACGATGATGCATGATACCGTTGACGATAAGATTCGGTTCTGGACGAACGATGTCGTTCATGATACGACTTGTGTCTGAAAAATGCGTATTGTAAACACGATGCCATTATATGGCATTCAAAATTGCGCAATAATGTCAAGACTCACCTTATCCTCTCAGCATGTCCACTTTGACTGGTTTCCGAAGTCGTTCTCGACCGTGGTCGTTTCTGTGCCACACAAATACTGGATCGCAATTCGATATGACGTTGGCTTCGGACACCGACTGCTTCCTTGGGCGAATTCCCTTTCTCCACTACATTTCGGACCAATTCTCCACTTGCTGATGCACGTACCGATACAGTGAACGATGGGAATTTCTTGTTCACATTCTGATCGGTTTCAATATCTTTCATGAGTTTGCCGTCGTCATTGGGAATCGACAGAACGTCGTCGTCCACATCCACGTGCCGCTGTTTATCTTTGGCCACGTCCACCATGAGAATTTCACTTTCCGAAATATCCGAATCTTCGCCGCCACTGCTGTTGGAGATGTGCTCGTCCGACTGCACCACTTCCTCCAATTGTATTGTTCTATGCTCCTCCGCCTTCCTCTCGATATTACGAATTTCAAATAATCGCAATTCCAACTGCTTCTTTAAGTCCTCCTCAATTTCACGTTCCCGGCTGGTCAACGTCTGGCGTCTCGTTTTCAATTCTTCCAACAATTCCATCTTTCCTTTCATATCCCGTTCATGTTCCAATTTCTTCCGTTCCAATTCGGCCAGGAATTCAGGCGTCAATACGTCCGATTTCTTCTTGATCTTCTTGGCTTTCTTTTCGACGGTTGGAATTGGTTGAGTAATCGCTTCACTGGAGGCGGAATCGGGAGGCAACGCTGGCCCAGCAGGTTTCCGTTGATCTTGTTCCTGACGTTGATTCTCCCAATGCCGAGGACCGAATATTTTCGATTTGGATTGACGTTGTTTCACTGTGGTGGCCATACGGTGTTGTTTCAGTTGATTATACAGCGTCCGAATTGGAAGGGTACTGGCCGCCTTGGTGCTGCTAGTCGATCCGGATGTGGCGTCCTTGGCAGTCACGCTCGAGGATGCTGCACTGGCACGAGGCGGTTCAGATTTCCTTGGCTCGAATCCCGGTGGCAGTAATTCTCCTTGTGGAATTGAATCGGATCCTGAAAAAATGGTTTGACTATGAATGCGTAATAAAAAGACACCATGAATTTACCTTGGGATAAGGCATCATCGTGTGGTTCCATAATTGAATCTTTCTCCTGGCTTTCGATCTCTTGCGTCGTCGACGTCCTTGGCGGTTCATCATTATCGACGGTCGATGGTTTCGCTTGGACTCGAAGCCGCCATGAAAAATCTTCCCCCGAATTTGGATCCGGTCGAATTCTCTTGCTGCTGTTGGTCGAAACGGGTTCATCCACAAATTCAATAGTCTCTTGGTAATCGCCGATTTCCGCATCGATTTCCGATGTCGCATTGTCGTCGCCTTCATATAACAGTTCCTCTTGATCTGGGTCCTCGCCTGGTTCGGATAGGGTGTCGGATTGCTGAAGATGGTCGATATATCTTGAATTTGCGGCTGGGCAGTTGCTGGCGGCCATTGATTCATCGGAATTGTGGTTGTGGCTTTCGGATTCTACAGCGTCCACATTATTCGGTTCCATTTCAAATGCTGCTGGACTAACTGGCTGTTGAAGTTCTCGTGGCGGAGGCGTCCCAATGTCGCCTTCTGAATTCGGATCAATTCCACAAGCGTTTGAATGTTGATCATTGGCTTCGGAATGCGTGGTCCCAGTTTTCGTGCTGATACCGTCAGGGTCCGTTTGAACCGATTCATCGTCCGAATTGTTCAAATTCACTTCCGCATAATGTTCACTTGGGATGGACGAATTAGACCGACTCGATTCTTCCAGAATAATATTCACCGCCGGTTCTTGCAATCCGAAGTCGTCGTTGTTTGAATGCTGAGGCGATTCCGGTTGGTTATCCACGTGCAGTTGTACATCCGGGTCAGCAATGGTCGAATCCGGTTGCTGATGATCATCTTGGTCGTCGAGTGCATTGGCAGGCGCCTTATATGGACTGATTGTTGACGGATAGGCAGTTGAGGATGCGACGATTTCTTCTTGCACTTCGTCTTCACTTGATGAATCTTCTGTACCGGAGCTGCTGGTCATATCTTCGCCTGAAAGGAAAGCCATCAGTGATAGCCGTCCAGAACTTACTGTACGTACCTGCCAGAATACACCGTATCCGTTTCTTCGACATTCCTTCCAATTCGTCCACGCACATTTGCTTCAAATCGACCAATGGTAATTCCTGAAAATAAAGTACCATGTCAGTGGATTGAAAATTATTTTCAACTGATGAGCAATATGTGATCATATTATTCTTACCTTCAATATATCTGGCATAACCGTGTACAGATGATCTCCACGCTGCAACGAGTCGAACATTTGATTGACCATTTCCGCGCGATCATTGACATATGAACCGATTGATTTCAATTTGCCCATGACGAAATCCGTTGTCGTTGATGAGGCTGATGATCCATCGTCGTCCGAGCTCTGATCCAAGAGTCTGAAATGATCATATTTTAGCTACGTGTTTTGACATGCTGTCAATGGCCAACTTACTTTTTAGAAGGCGACTTGGATAATTGAGATCGATGTTTCCGCTTTGTTTTCTTATCTTTGCCCATGGTTGTCAGTGCAGTGGTTCCTGAAAAAAGGGCTATCGTTAGTTGATCAAAACAGAAATGCAAGCAAATATGCACATGAGCCCTAAAATGTCCCCCTGACCCTAATAAAAGAACTAAATTTCCTGTTTCCGTGCATTCATTTCCTGCTAGTCGAGTGCCTCCAATTTCTTGCCAAAGTGAAAATCGACACCGAAGACCATGCACAACAGTTTGCATGGCCTCTTTCAAAAAGTCACATGAAGCCTGAATAGGCTTTTTAAATGCTGTTGTAAGATTATAATGCCTCCCTATGCTTTTTTTGCGAACTAGCTCCAATTTTTTGAGTGCAGTCCAATAACCGTTTCCATATTTGGGGGAAAAGCGTGTACAAAAACTAATGTTGGGCTAAGGGCGTCCATTTGCCGAGTATAACAACAACCATCAGCAATGCGGCTGTGAATTTAAAATTGATTTTTTATACATCGGCTAGCCAGTGGGAATTGGCATTTTTCTGAACCGACCGACGTTCCAAACGCGTAGTGCCTCATTGCCATGGTCCAATGGCAAAACGCGTCTTGAAAATATTTCTAAGCAAAGGCGGACCACACACAAGCATGGAGGGGGCCGGAGGACTTTTAAAAAACCTCTAACGCCTTCTCTATCAGTTGAAAAATAAACGTATATGGCTCGGGAAACTAAAAACGCCTTCCTACTACTATTGCGTAGTACAAAATGTTCGCTCAAAAAAGGAACGAAATGCAGCCCTTGTTAGGGCCTTGTGCTTTGGGTTTTGCCTGCTGCTCTCCTCGTGCAGCAATGGTATTCGAGAAGCTTTGACGAAAGGTTAAAAATGCGACTGGAGGGGGTTCCTCGGTGGACCGCAATAAAAAACGACTAGCCGTTTTTAAAAGGCAAAATTTTTCAAAGCTCAAGAAAGAGCAAAAAACTGACATCGATCCAAACAAGACCAGATAGACAATCCTCATCCTACACCGTCCACATTTCATCGTTTCCATTCAAAGAGGATTAATCCTCATTGCGAGACTAAACTAATCCCTACTTTCCTGTTTTGATATCCGCCTTATCCGGGATACCTGGATAAAGTTTTAGACGCAATCATATATCCGTATGCTAACGCATTCTGGGGCTAGTAAAAAGCCAGTTTCTACGGCCGCTATCAAAAAGCCTCAGATTGGATTTAAAAATTAATTATTCACATTCGAATTGGGGCAAGTGCCAAGCCGAGATGGAAAGATCTCGACGGCCGCAGGCATTGGTCTCCTCGTTGACGAATTGAAAAACGGGGGCAGTGAAAATTCGAGGTAAATTGAAAATTTAATTAAGCCCCCCTTTCCAACTCTCGCCCAAGGATGACTAACGGGGCACTAGCCAGCTTATAAAAGATTATACATCGGTCTTTTCTAGTTGACCGAATTCGCGTCAATTCTCATATTGGACGCCCATGAACGACAAGCTTAGCTTAGAAAAATGAAGCCTAAAACGCGTTATTCTCCTACGCGAAAACGCGAAATATCGAATTACACATCAATTATTCAAAGAAAATTTCTTTCGCATTTCGCGAGAAGCTAAATCGAGAACGCATTCTCGCCAGTCACCTCGGTTAGCTACGTCACGAACAATCCTACTCCTGAATTTTGAAGAATTTCGGAAAAATTCTCATAGACCCCGGGGAATATTTTTCTAGCTAACTGAGAAATCATCCGCAACACGCTCCTACCTTGTTTTCAATAGCAGTAATGTGTTGATCGTATATTCCACTATCCCATTGGTCCAAATCACTGAATTACTATCGATAATTTACCGATTTTGATCATAAAATTTCGGTCGTCAATTTATTGGAATTATTGGTTCGCGGCGCGTAGCAGACGAAAACCTGCGCACATGTTTGGTGTAAGTGGCTACGCGGGAATTCGAATCCTGCTCTTTTGCTTGCTTATGGTCAATCTAGAAATTTCGGGCTGATTTTAGTTCTATTTCCGGAATTATGATATAAATTTCGAAATCATCGTTCGTACCAGCATTCAGATATGCTTATTCGTGTAAAATACCTCGAAATGGCGAATAGTTTTTAGCTAAATTGCACCCTTTTCTAATATATTGAATCACATTTCCAAAACGTCTTTCCGTGGGAAAAATACTATGCTGCCATTTTTTTTGCGAATTTCTATGCGAAATGAATTTTCTCACATTTCGACGTAATGGGAAAAATGTCTAGCCGTAGCAAAAATATTTTAAACTGAAAAGGCTTTCTTGCGCGTGTGTTTTTTTCCACCAAACTCTCGCCTTTTCGATAGCTTTTACACGTTTTATAATGGTGGAAAATGGAAAAATCGTTCGAAGAAACACAACGGTTGTGTTTTCGACCGTCGGATGGCTATAGTAGAGAGAGAGAGAGAGCCGTTTTTGAAAGCAGTTTTTGAAAGAATTGAGAAAATGCATTTCGAATGCCCTTTTATCTCTTGCCTTTTTTCTTCAATTCGAATGAATGGCTCTGATAGAAAGAGAGCTTTCCGAGCATGCTAAGGGTGGGATCGTCGATAGATGGCGTTGTTGGGCGTGGTCAGTTTTTATGTCCACGTGATTTTCTTGCATGAATTGACCATTGCTGACCGGTGGGGTGGGGATCAGTGTGTATTTCTCGCGTCCATTCGGGAAGGGAAGATGTATTTTCCTTCTTTCTTCGACGCCTATCTGCGGTTACATTTATGAAGCCAAGGAAGGAAGGCGAGTTTTGGGATTTTTGTTGCTACGATATAACCAAGGCAAGCAAGAAATGCTTTTTTTATTGGAACTTTTGGCTCGAATGCCCCTCTCTCTGTGTTAAAACGAGATTTCACAATTTTTCCAATCCATCCAAAACGCAGTCCAGTCTCAGTCGAGGCGAGCAGCCGGTTGTGTAATATTTTTGCTTCGCTTTAGTTTTTTTGATACAATTTCGAGATAAGGACTTGGGTTTTCGGAGCGAATTCGTTCCACGCCTGAAGTCTTGTGTAAATTTTTATCAAAAACAAGGCGAACCAAAAATTCGTTTGCACCTGCCCTCGCGTATTTCTCTAGGTCCAGTCTTGAGAGAAAAAAAGTGGAACTTATTCGTCAATTTTCATACAGTATTGACAAGCCGATCTAAAAACCAACCATTCGGGTTTGGCTGGCCTCTCTTAGTCGATGTAATTTTCATGTAAAATTGTTGGCATAATTATTTGAAGGAGGCCAATCAATGTTTTGCATTGGACATTTCGTCAATCTTTTATAATATACTCGCGGGGCGAATAGGAAACGCGTGTTGCTTCCGTTTTATGGAAGCTATGTCCGGTCGTTTTCATGCGTAGAAAAATGAGGACGCGTGTCTGGCCTTTTTTTTCACTAGTTTATATAAAGCTAGTAAGTATAATCGAGTTCGGAGTAAAAATTTCAACTCGGTCATATCGGGGCAATGCTGAGGGAAAATTGCTAGCCTATCTTTGGCGAATTTGCATTTTCACGCTTTCTCAGTTTGAAGACGAGGAGAGAGGGAGAGAGACGCCTTCCTCGGAGTGCTTTATTAAAATTTTAAATAGCTCTTCTTGGGCTGTTTTCTTGGTAAAATAGCCGCTTTTGCCTTCCGATTTGCTCGCTTTCTCCGGAATGTACGCATAGGACCGCTTTTCCCGAGGCCAGGCCAGGGCCATTGCGGCTTTTGCAATAACTCGGTTCGTCGTTTCGCCTCGCCTTGCACGCAGGTATTTCAATTCAATTAATATCGACTGGCCGGTCGGAGGGCCATAATTTACTTGAAGCTTTTCTGTGTACTAGTTTCTTCCGCACACGGGGACGTGTGTACACGCCTAGCCTCTATTTTCATTTTGAAAACTCCAATGATTACATTGCCTTTGTAAGCATATGATGGCTAGCCGGGAAAGGTGAAAATATTTTCCCATATTTTATGACCATCTTAGCTATTTGCATGTGCGAATTTAGCTAAGCTTAGCTATGCAATGCAGTGCTTATCAGTAAAATCCAATTTTCAGCTATGTTCATTCCGAAATGTTAAGCTTATATCATCATCACGGGGACCAAGGGAATAGAAATCATCAATCGTCCGAAATCAATGGTCAATCGCCGACGACGGATTTAGTCGAACCGCAAGATTTGAGCGTACGTCCGAAGAAACGTCGAGACGACGCCGAGACGAACGTATCGGCATGTCGATGCCATATTTGCAACATTCTATTATTGGATCAACATTATTTGGCCAGGCATTTGGACGAAGCTCATTCCGATTTGGTAAGCCGAATTTTTGCAAGCTGATTGCGCAATCTTCAGCTGAGCTGATTTTTCAAATGCAAGCTGCAAATGCAAGCTGCTTTGCAGACATGAGTGCATTGAAAATTCCTTCATTATTGATCATAATTTTTTCGTCCCGACTGCATTCGGATATGCGCATAGAAGGTGGGGGTGGGTGGAAGGGTCATGAGACGGTTGTTTGTGCGATTTTTCGACTCGGTCGTTATTCGAAACGATTTTTTTGCATTGAGCAAATATCGGTGCCCAGTGTAGACGCCGTTGCGTCATCGGGGTCAAGTTGATTCCTAATACTCTCCACGGGGGAGGGGGGGGAGGTAGAGAAAATGGACAGTCGTTGAAGCGAAAATACATCCATCCTTGCTGCCCAATCCAAAAGGTCGAAATTAGAAAGTTTCGAATCCCCCTTTCCACATTGGCATATGCTGTAGAGTGGACATGGGTCGAGGCGAGATGACCAAGGATTTTTAGAACAGTTGGCCTTCCACCCACTGGGTTATGAGGGGAAAATAATAGACGAAAACTGGGCTAAAAATAAGAGCAGGGGGACCGAGGGATGTCATTTTTGTTTTTGAGACGTTGGCTATAATGATGATGAGTCTCCTTTATGTTTCCATCTTTTGTTAATTCCGAACGGCGTCCTGGATGAGAACGACACCACCGATCTGTGGCCTGTGAGATGAAGAAGGATGAGGATTACGAGGTTTTCCTGTTTTTCATTCGCTGACGTTTAAGCCGGAGACTGGGGTTTTATGCGTGCTGAAAAATTGTACTGAATTCATTTAGAATTCAGGCATACTGTAGCTTTTGCATTCACTAAAATCAGCGCTCATTTCAGGCGCACGCGTCGGATGGCCAATCAACGACACCGAAATCGTTTATGGAACAATTTTCCAATGGTGGAACAAATATGAATGGTCGGAATAATTTTCATACTTTATTCGACTCCGGATCGATGGCCAACGCGCAAATGTTGCTGAACGCTGCCAGTATGGGTTGTATGGATCAATTTCTGGGCGCTATGACTGCTGCTTCGGTTTCCGATCAAATTGATCAAAATGGACGTCCGAATGCGGTGATCAATTGCGATGTATGCAATAAGGAATTCAGCAGCAATCTATTCTTGGAGGTAAGCGTTACGATTTGGTCGTCCAGAGCAGACTATGAGCGGATCTCGTTTCAGACTCACAAAGCCAACGTTCATGGGATCACGACCGATTCGCACCAAGGTGCTATGACTCGATCCATTCACGAACCCCCGAATGGCAATCATCGTTCCGGACAACAAACGCCGAAAACGCCTCAAAGTCAATCCGGATTCGAGCAGGCTTCCAATATGGGAAATCCGTTGAACGCGTTCCAATTCCCCATGTCGATGGATCAGCAACAATTGGCGGCCAACGTGTGTCCGTTCTGTTATCAATTCTTCCCCAACGCCATGCTATTGCAAAGCCACGTATTAACCAATCATCCGGCACTGCTCATGAATCCAACCGCCGCCGTCTACATGGCCAGCCTAATGTCATCGTCGCCGTTCAACAACGCGGGAACTATGTTTCAACCACCGTCGATCAACGGAAAGAACAATGCGCAACAGCAACAACAATTGGCAGCGATCGCAGCCGCCATGTTGGGATTCGGGACGATGCCCGCCAACGATCCGACGTCGGCCACAGTGGGTTCGAATTTGGACGCGTTAATGCAACAGCAAATGCCGAAACAAGATTTGAATTTCGCCTCGACCGCGTCGTCGATTTCGAACGCCTCTTTATTCTCGGGACAACAGCAAAACGCCATGGCCGCGGCTTACGCGAATCAGAGAACGCCCGGCAAGAATTACGAAGCGTATTGCGATATTTGTCGGAAAGAATTCTGCAACAAATATTTCCTCCGCACGCATAAACTGAACAAGCACGGAATCCTGGAAGAATCGCCGCGTTCGAACGGTGGAAACTGTTCGAAACGAGCGTCGACGAATTCGCCCGGAATTCGGCCCACGTATTCGAACGGTCGAGACGGATCCGTGGATTTGAATCAGGAATCAGCCATCGCGGAGATTTTGAAGAATATTCACAATTCGTCGGAGGACGACGACGACGACGACGACGGTGCTCCGGTTGCGAAAATGGCCAAGGTATCGGACGATGCATCCGAAGCGTGTTCGAGCGGTAAGTAGGGATTGATCGCACGAATCGATTTGTGGGAATGTATCCAAATTCCGTTTCAGGTACTCACGTATCGATGAACAATGGTCAATTTTCGTGCAATTTATGCGTGAAAACGTTCCCGTCCATGTTCGCATTGGTGGCTCACAAGTATCGCGATCACGGCACGTTCGACGGTATTTCGGCCGCTTCATTGGGCGCCGGAGACAATTCGAATAGCGGCCAACAAGATACCACGTCGCCGGCCTCGTTGCCGGGCGTGAATTTCGGCCAATCCTCGTCTCAACCGCGTCTGCAAGCGCGCAAATCGTTGGACAACGAATTCGCGTTCCTCTCGTCGCCTGCGAAGACTCAGAACGTGGATTTGGAAGCGTTCTGCGAGATGTGCCAGAAAGAATTCTGCAGCAAATACTTCTTGAAAGTGCACAAAGCCAATATCCACGGAATGGGGACGGAGAATTCGAACGGTAGTCCGATCGTGAACGGGAACGGTCAATATTCGGCCACCGGCCAAACGTTGAACGGAATATTGAACGACGCATCATCGATGGGATTGAATTTGAGCATGAATCAAGAGAAAGAGAATGGACGACGTCACTCGACGAACGGGACACCGACGACGGCTGCTTTATTGTTGATGGCGGCGGCTGGTATGCCTACCGGTAAGCCAATTTTGAATAATTGCGCAATCAGCAAAATCTCGCTTTTCAGGCCCGCAAAGCATCGCGGTGGGTCGCCAATTGGTGGCCAGCAAGAATTTCTGCGATATTTGCAACAAGGAATTATGCAACAAGTATTTCCTCCGAACGCATATGCTGAAAATGCACGGCATCGTGATCGACGAGAACAAAACCATCATCGCCAATATAAATACGTTGGACAAAGAGAAGAACGGGGAATTATTATTCCGTTGCGATTTGTGCGGAGAACAATTGGCCAGTCGGCATCAGCTACGAGCGCACAAGCAAAGCGTACATCAAATCGTGGTCCCGTCGTCGTCGTGCTTCAATACGACGCCGTTACCATCGTCGGCCAATCAATCGCCCAATCTCAACGTCACGTCGAATTCGACGAAATCCGAAAACGGAACGGTTCAAGATTTGACGTTCAACGCGACCAAACACGAATCGGGAACCGATCAAACGAAGAACACGGGTACCGTCGAGATTACGAATCAAGACTGCACGTCGAAATTATCATCAACGCCCATATCGATCAGTTCGGACTTCAGAGCCGTCTTATGTACGATCTGCGGGAAACGGTACAAGAACGCCCGATGTTTGCGTATTCATATTTTGAACGATCACGTCGGTATGGTCCAGAAAGGAGACGCAAACAAACCGTCGTTGGTGTGCGAATATTGTTCCAACGAATTCTCGGATCATCCGCAATTGCAATTGCACGTTATCAATGAGCATCACAACGAAGTACGCGGATCGGTGGCATCGATGGCCGAACAAGCGGCCTTGGACGCGTTGAGTAATTCGTCCGCCTTCGTGGCGGCCGTGAATTCGGTCGTGAACGCGGTGGCGGAAGCGGCCGCGAGTAACGAAACCAGTTCTACGTCGAGCGTAGAAGCGAAATTGGAGAATTCCGCTACAGAAGGTGAGTGATTTTGATTGCGCAATTTCGACCCTGGCCGAGAGTCACGGTGGCGGTGCGTGCCAAGATACGAATACTCTCATTTTCAGCTAAACCGAGTCGAGTTGAAAAAGAATCGGATTTACCATTGGTCACGAGGGCCACGAATGGAACGAAATTATTTCGATGCTCCTATTGCAATTATTACACCAAATGGATTTCGAATTTATCCACGCACGAGAAACGTCATAACGTCGGGAAGCCCGCGAATTCGGAAAGCGGCGAGAAACCGTTCAAATGCAGGATGTGTTTGAGATCGTATCGATATTCGCATTCATTGCAACGTCATATGGAGGTAAGCTTGGATTTGGATCTCTGGAAGCATTCGTCTTCTGGATACTTGCGATTTTGTGCTTGTACAAAACAGGCTTACCGACCCTCAAATCCTATTTCAGGTTCATAAATCAGCAGCATTGGGAATGCGTGATCGATTTCTATCCAATGGTCATCGATTGCCGATTGCAAATTCACCAGCAACCCCATCGCCTGTAGTGGAACCGTCACCCAACGATCACGGATCCAAGACACCGCCAGCCTTGAATTCGGACCAGAACAACGACAGTACGCCTATAAATCTATCAGCTCTCGATCAGCCTCAGCTAACCGTGACTCGGAATCCCAATACGGTCGTCAATGGATCTCCGACGAAATTTCATCACTGCCAAATGTGTGGAAAATCGTTCGGCAACAGGGAACTGTATCGGCTGCACGTACTCACGTTGCATAATATGGATATCGGATCCGCGGACGTGGGCGCGAACGGCAGCCCGACCAAACGTGTGCATCGATGTCGGATGTGTCGTTTCGCCACGACGAAATCGTACGACGATCTGAGAATGCATATGGTCCAAAAGCACAGTACGTCGTCCAGTTATTCGCCCAAGAAACGTACGACGATGATCATAAATCGAGAGGAAGAAATCGATCGAGACGAATCGAACGAGAACGCTGGATTCGGATGTACGGTTCAACCGTTCATGGTCAAAGAGACGAGCGGTATTGGCGTATTCCCAACATCGACCGTTGTGTATTTACCAGTATTAAGAAAAGTTCAAACGGTTATCGATGTGAAATTCACACTGACCCCTTTACAAGACGACCAACCGTTGGAAAACGGGAAACATGAATAAGAATTTTTTTTTGGTAAGCTTATTTGGAAAATGGGACGGGTTTTTTTTAGAATTTCTGTATTTGAGGGTTACTGTAGACGCATTAATTGTATGAGATTTGCAGTTTTTTCATATGCTGCTGTGCATAATTCCAGCTTAGGATTTTTGACGAAATTTAAAATCTCAGGTGCCCATCATTTTCTGTACAGTATTTGAATGCAGTTTTTTTGCTGCCATGAGAATTCGAGATCTGTCTGTCTACATGACACGAGGACATTCCTTTTAGACGGGAAGTGTGGTTTTTTGCATTCCAATACTAATCTATTGAATTTTTTTGAAACGGTTAATTTGTTGTAATATGAAAACTTTTTTTGTGCCATGCTTTTTACTTTTGAAGGCAACATTTGACAGTAGGATTTTGTATTCGCGGGTATTATGCACATTCTTTGTATGGTGTCTCATTTATGCTAAGCAAAATTTCCATCGATGTTTTTAAGAAATGCGTACAAGAAATTTCTCGTGTGCATTGCTGGATTATGGGTTACTGTAGCCCGGGAATTTTTACAGGAGAAAATTCCATCATCAATCATTCGTTCTCTATATTTGGCACATAATCCGCATTTTTCCTTCAAATTCAATAGTAACGTCCTCCCATCCTATGGCAGGGTCTGGTTTTTGCACTTTCCATTTTTGGATGGACGGATGATGGTCAATACGAATTTAGACCAATGGTCGAAGCGAGAGACCTAGACAGCAGGGTCATCGTATAGATTACGTTTACAATTTTCGTTTTTCCATTCCATACATACATGTATGACTGTAGGGTCGATTTTTATATAGAATTTTTACTGGACACTGGTCGAATTTGGTGGCCTTGTCCAGTGTACAAGGCCAGTCTGTAATTCAATAATTGAAGAACGTCTAGGACGCCCTGTCCCCCTTTTTTCCTCCAATCCCCCAATTCCTAACCTATATTTAGTATGAATGCGTAATGACCAGTTCTAAAAATGGACATCGCATTTCAGACCACGCGAGGGGAAGAGAAAATGAATCAAGAAAAAAATTGGGGATTTGCATATTGGAAAAACGGGGGTCGTATGCTGAACGGGATTTAAAAATTGCGCAATTCGAAATGCAAATGAATGCATGTAAATGAAGGCTATGCTTTTGTCGCCGATTGCGCAATCTAAGGCGTGTCCGAAATTGCGCAATTTCGTGAAGTCCGGCATTTTTCAATCATGGAAATAAAAAGGAGACAGACGTCAAATAAATCCGAGTGTCATCTCAGACTCCAGACGGTCGTAACTGGATTACGGCTAGCCCCCGAATTCTGGATGAGGGATTTGGTCATTTTTTCCTCAATGACCAATTGCGTTTGGGGGGCTTCGAATTTCATCTGCCCTTTTTCTATCTATGGTCCTCAATGTGTGATTGCGTAATTTTCCATTAATTCGGATGAAAAATGAATCATGCTCATTCTGCGGACAATGGTCAAGCTGACCAGTGACCATTGCTGACCAATGGTCAACAAAAAGTGCGTGCAAATTTTCATTGGGAATTGGAGAGTGCAATTTTCGCAGGATCCATAAAAAGCGTTTTTATGAATATTTTCTCATCGGAGTAGAAAGTGAAACATTTTCAGGGTTCAAATATTTGACCAACCAGTTGACCAATGGTCACGGCCTTCCCTGGGTTTCGTCAAAAATGACACGAAGGACACTTGGGCATTTATTGCGGTCTAAAAATTCTCACCCAAAACTACTATTCACCTTGACCTTTTTCGTCCGATGCAAAAATTCCTTATTCCAAAATGGCCATGCATATTTTCTTCCCTTCTTTCTCATGACCCCCCTCCCCTTTTCAGTCAGAAGAAAACTTTCGATACATTTCTATTTTTCGGGGGAAATTGCAATTTTTTCTGGTCCAATAAATTCAATGCACTGCTGCACTTCACCAAATGCGGCTACAGTATGCCTTGCATTGATTTTTCATGGATGGCTATTGTCTGATCATAAGCATGCGAATAATTTCATAAATTGAACATGCAAAAATCGATAATGATGTTCTTGATTGGTGATGAAATTAATGGCTATCCATGACAATGGATATGATCTGGATATGGATAAGGATAAACTGGATTATCTCAAGAGATAAAAGGTCCTCGCCGAACGAATCATCGAAGTTAAGAAATTAGAATTTACAGATCATTCAAAAAAGTGACGCATGCAAATGCAAAAGTTGCACTGCCTAGGAAAAGGCAAGAAATTCAAAATGCCATGATATGTGGATAGATATCCTCAAATGCGATGCGACCGGAATAGGGTCTAATCACAATTAGTGATCAAAAATAATCAATACACAGCAAATTGCGATGCCACACATCGATTTGACCCTGATCACACTGATTTCTGCATGATCAGGTACGCTATTACTTTGACCATTGAAGTTGAAAAGGCTGAATGAAGGTCTGGACATGGACATGCAGAACACTGGTTGGTGCTGGGATACCAGATCCAATTGGATCACGGACATGACTGAATCATAAATTCAAGATGCCAATTCGCATGGCAGGCTTCTGCGATGCAATGCTAAGGAAAAGATTAGTTTTGATAATATTTTGCATTCACCACGATTCCCAGCAGATCAGCTTTTCGAATATCCCATTAATTTTTACAAACAGAAAGGACCATCACCCACTAGCCAAAACAGTCTCCTCCACTCAACCGAAGCGCAGTTCAAATTGCAACGCTGGTCGGGAATTGTCAAAAGCTTCAAAATACATTGATCTGTGCAGAGATATTGTTGAGGGTGATAACCTCCTGCCATCGAAGGACAAACAAATGCATATGATCAATCAAGATTTTATTAGCAATAATTGCCCTTCCCTCTGTTGATGCTGAATCCAACCTTTGGACATGGCTTTCGTGGGGATAATCCTGTGAAATGCCCATGAGTTTGCATTACTCTACTTGGCATTTAGGAAAAGTAAATCAATCGATCAACGCCAGATCTGG
>JAQIWJ010000718.1:0-17044 GCA_034695185.1 Discolaimus major
CTCCAAAAACATGATCTAATTCAATGCGAATTTTTGACACTGCTTATGCAATGACAACCAAAGATTGCGCAATTACTGGGACTGCTTGATTTATTGCCATGATCGATTTCATACCTTGCATTCGTGGATGTTGGCTTAAATCTTTCCAATCAATTATTGGCACGGCGATCATAGATTCTGTTTCCTCATTTGCCTTTTTAGCAATGGTCATTGGGAGACCGATGTGTTGAAAATTTGAATTTTCTGACTGCTTTGAACAACTATACCGTACGCATTAGCTTACTGAGAATTATAGCAGCTGAATATTAGCATTTTGCAAAACGTGGCAACGCAGAAGCTTGGCAGAAGCCATCTGCCAAGTGCAAAGCGTTGTGGTGTAATTGCGAATTCAGCAGTGTGCCAAAGTACAATGAAATCCCGAATGCAAAATTTGATTGCGATTAAAACCGACTGATATACCTCGAATGTCGATGCAAAAAATTATATAAATTTTATCAAAATGGCTTCAGCTGAAGCAATGGTCAGCATGAAGATGCCTAATGACCATGCAAAAGTAACCATTCGGACGCATCGCAACCCAGACGGAAAAAATCCAATCATACATGGAGCAAGTTCTGTCAGCGTTGACCAAATGAGAAATTGCTCATAGTAGCCGAAAATTTAGTGGCAGTCTCATCATCCTATTCTTCATCATAATCCTTATCCTCGGTCATTGTGGAGCCCAGGGTCATGGTACTACCTATTACCCTTTTGCCATTCTTAGTTTTGGAATGGCCCAACATGACGTGACTGTGGCTGCTGGTCTCCCCTTGGTCAGGCCGTTTACTCATAATCTGCGATTCGGCTGATAAAATTGATCATTGAAAACCAGCTGGATGAAGTGCAAGCTTGGAAGCCAGCAAGCGTTTGGCCAAAGCAAACTTTTGGATACTATGACCAGAAGCTACAGTATACCTGTCAATTATCCCATTCTTCATTTGCTGAATTTATGCGGATTTAGCCATTGGATTTATCCCTTCCGGTGGGACATGCATTTCTTTGAAATTCTAATCGAGAATCTAGATTTATCATACAAAGAAATTTCCAGCATTGGAGCAGGAAGAATAGCGAATTATTGAGCAATCTGATTGCAATCGATTTAATCGATTGATCTGCGCATTTGCATTGGTCTTGATATTGACAATATGTGATTTTGGTTGTTGATTAGAAAAATCCAGGTCTGCAGATGAATGAACGGTGATGATCTTGACATGCAAAAATAGGCTTTTTGAAATCAGTGCAATATCCACTTTCACCACAGCCAAGCAATCCAAGAATTACATGAGCAAATTGGTTGCAACTAGTTTTGCATGCACAATTCGGTTGCGGTAGTTCTCGTGTAGCAACTCTATCAAACAAATATGATCAAGATATCCATGATCACAAATCAGTCAACATATCCATTACAGTAATCCTGATCAGGGTACTGTATAATTCCAGAACGTGACAAACACCTTTAAATCGACGATTCTATGCTAAATACAAGTACAAATTAGACGCATGCAACTAATGTCCAGGTCCAGTAAATAGCATGGGTCAACTATGATAAGTTTTGTTCAAATTTCACAGAAAATTAACTTTATGTCATTTGATGAATGCTTTTTTCATATTGGATCTTGCTTCCAGAAGTCTCACTGCGATTGATCACGATTATTTTATGCATAGCATAGGAAAAAAGAATATTCATCCAATTTTCACGGGGCAACAAATTCTGAACGCTGAATCCTTGGCTAATAAACAGAACGTATTCACTGGACATCTCGGAGGTGACCAAATATCTTTCCCTTGACCGCAAGCCACCACCAAATTGGTCAAGATATCTTTAGACGCGTGATTTGTATCGCATTCGATTTTATCGGCTTCTGAAAAGCAGTGATTTCCATGATGTCTTGGTGATTTTGTAAAATTGCTGAGCAAATATTTCTGATCAGATTGCGCAATTTGGCTGGAAAGCTGCGAGTTTTATGCAAGTTTTGCTTTGAAATTTTGCTATGCAAATAATGCTGATAAAGATACCAAGATTCCATTGCTTTGCTGAACAAACTAGAATTTAAAAAAAGCAATTTGCAAACTTACCTTGAGCAGCAAATTGAGCTAAATTGACTGTAGTGCCATTTTCTACATTTTCACTGGCATTTACAATCGATTGAGTGGAATTTTCTGCGATCAATGTGGTCGATATCGTTGATGTTGGTGTGGATTTTGTCTTTAATTTCGATCTGGATACTAATAAAGTGAATCTCGGCTTGACAGGGGTTACTGTAACCGCTGTGGACGGCCTTGATTCAGTCGTGGATGGCGTCGATTCAGTGCTGATTGTCGTGATCGCAGATGTGAACTCGACTTTTGGTTCTTTGGATTTAGCACGGGTTACTGTAACCGGTGTAGATTCCGTGATGGTCTCAGTTGAGGCTTCTTCTGAAGGTTCAGTAAATGCACCGAAATTAGGCGCTTGCGGTGCCACTGCTGATTCCACAGTCGCATTCCTGAGATTAATCTCGAACGCCCCACTATCGGAACTGAAATTTCCGATAGGCACCGCCGGATTTGCCAAATCGATCGATTTCGTAGTCTTTGCGGTAGTCGATGAAGTAGTATTTTCTACTGGTTCCATTTCGAGAATATCCCCAGACCCATCTCCTCCGTTACCAGCCGATGGTGCAGGTTCCAAGATGACCTCTTCTGATTGGCTATCTTGACCGGAGGGCGTGGTCGCAGTGGACGATGTCCTATGCCTTGTCGTAGGACCCTTTTGAGGTTCATTGGGTGCTTGAATAAGTAATACGTGCGGTTTCAGGATATTGGATTTCGGTATACCCAATACTTGGAATCGCGATGGATCGGGTAACGTGAATCTTGGCACTACGGTCTCTCCACTATCCACACTGATAGCAGTAGTGGATTTGAACTTTTTCGTTTTCTTCGACGGAGGAGTTGCACTGGGTGAATTCACTGTAGTCTCTTCTTCATATTCGTATTCATCTTGGGCGGTCGATTTCTCTTCGGATTGTTTTTCTGTGGTCGTTGTACGCCTGCGTTTTGGTGTGGTCAATTTTCGTGTACTCGTTTCCTCTTCTTCCGTCGAAGTTGGTTCGGATTCCGTTGTGGTTAGTTCAGTGGTCAATTCCGTTGTTGGAATTGGAGTGGTCGTTGTGGATGTACTGGTCGAAGTACTAGTACTGGTGCTTGTAGATGTGGTCTTTTTCGTAGTCCATTTCTGAGTCGTTGGATGAGTACTGGATTCAGTGACGTCACTGGACGTCTGATCAAATGTACCGTCCGCATAATAGTCCTCATAAACTGGATCAATGGTCGTTTTCGATCGAGGTCGAGGCGTTGTGATTTTGATTGATGACAATGTCGTCCTTTTTGATGAATGCCTCTCCGATTTCGGTGTCGCAGCCTTTCGAGTGGTTGATCGAGGCTCTAATGGCCTAACACGATTTGGTGTTTCTGAAAAACGACGCTTATCAGTGTCAATTTTTATCAGAAGAAACCATTTTTACTCCCTGGTTCACCACCGATCGCATTTTTACTAAGATTCATATTCTGGATTTGATCCAGTCCACTTTCGGTCAATCTCAGATTATGCGCATTGGCTAAGATTTCCGCATCCAATTCTTCTGAAATGCATACGCATTGACATTGGGTGATTAGATTTTTCTAATCACTTACGTCTTGTCATGATTGCGTATTCGCAGAAATGTGCTAGCAATTTACCATTGCTGGAAAAGAATGAATTATGATGGCTTCCTGTTATGGCGTTATATCAGCATGATGAATTTTGAGCTTGATCACGATTAAGCAGTGATCAGCTGATGCAATCAGCTGCTGATTTGCTATGCAAATCAGGTCCCATACTTGAATCCGAGTGAAGCCAAAATCCGTTTCCCCTGGTCAACATTAGTTTGCGGTGCGTCCACGCTGGGCCATGTGAACGGTGTCGTGGTACATTCTCCACGTTTCCTGTCTTTCAATTTACAGCACAAAATACCGTACCTATGAAAATGAACGTACGGTCAATGCTTGTATGAAAATACACAGGAAATTCAGGCTTACATACTCGCCTATTGATTGTCTCGAAATTCCAGCCACGAATTCTTTTCCTGAGCAGGCGGTTGTGATGGATAATTCTTCGCTAGGGATTCTGATATTTTCTGTCCAACGACATCCTTCGTCCTGAAGGTGTCAGCATTGCGCAACTTTTACTGTAACTGGACATGGGTCATGCATTGCGCAATTTGCAAGCAGCAGATTCTGCTGAATTGCAGCAGCTTTGCAAGATGATGCGTGCATCTGGACATTGTCCCGAAGCTTGCATTTGACTTTTTGGCCAAACGCCTTGTGTCAACTCACATTTGGCACCACAGCACGATCCCTGGGCGATGGGTACAGTTTTTTTACATTCTCGCAATAAGCAGTGATCATGGTATCAGTACGAATGCCCTCAGTACTCTCCACTCTCCTCAATTCCATTTTAACAATGCCATGATAAAACGGGCATTCCAATCGAAACGGATCGAACGGTGCTGAATTCTTCGTCACACTGGCTAACATTTCTTTACAAAATGCAATCAATAATAGCCAATGGAGAAGAAGCCGAACGGTCATTCTTGACCTCGGCATGATTTGATTTATTTTTACAAGTATCCTTGTGACGTATTCCAGGAGTACAAGTGGTGAAGATGAACAGTCTTTTCCAGGTTTATGCGAGGGAGAAGACAGGCACCGTACGAAAATGTTTTCTAAATTTACTAGGTTACCAGGCGGCATAAAATTCGTGTCCTTCATTTCCTTGCAAGAACGTTTAACCCGCATTCCCCCATTGCGAATGACCACTTTCACTCATCATGACGTGTTCATCAGAAAAAGAGATCCTAAAATTCCCTCCGGAATAGAAGTGTGCCAAAAAATCGATTCTGGACATTTACGATATGACGGATGTGCATACATGAAAATTAGGGCCTTGATTTTAGAACGATGGTACACAATGATTTCGAGGGGGTCTGGTCGAATTGAAATGCGGTCAAAAATGTAAAAGATCTTATCGGACATAAGAGAACCGTGTTTCTGTCATTGTACGGGTATTTTTAGTAATGGATTGTAAATTGGAATTCAAAGATGCGTTAAAATTTGAATATCAGCAGAACAGAGTTGGGGTTTTCAATATATTCCGGCCCTCAGGATCATGAAATTTGCAAATCATGAATCCAAATCTGATCACTAATCATGAAATTCAATTCTTCCATGGGTACCATGGATATCCTCCGAATCTGTATCCATACGGATATGCCCCATATCCGAAGTATACCGGGGCAGGGGCTGGCACTGGTGCAGGAACCACTGGCGGCGGAACGGGTGCTGGAATCGGTCCAGCATATCCGCCAGGATAAATCGCTGGTGCTGGAACAGGGATCGGTGGGAATCCTGAAATGAATGCACGATCATTTGAGGGCTGTCCAAAATCAGCAATCATCTTCATATGCAGGGCATACAATCATCTTTTGTGTTTGCATAGAATTTTCAGAATTGCATGAAATTTAGAAGCATTTTTTGAACAGCAATGGTCGTTGAATTTCCGAGCATTTTGTGAACCAATAATTTTCCACCAAATCCAGCCATCAATGGCCAAACAAAAATCAAATCTTACCACCTCCAACAGCACCCTTCAATTGGATGCTAACAAAGCATGCGACCAAAGCAATGATAAATTTCATCTTGATCACTGATTTCTGATTTCACTGATCGATCACTAAACAACTGATCACACTGCCTACTCCACAAGATATCCATGATTTTATAGGCAAAATCTAGGTTGTACGATTGGAATTCATGCATTCTGGGACATAGCAAATGACCAGTGAAATTTCATTGAGTATTCAATGGCATGGCAGTGTGAAAATTCTAGAGCAATTTTTCTGCCGCATGAATTTTTGAATGGTCATCGACATGGGCTTGATTGATTTCAGAGAAAGTTTTTGGAAGGTGATGGAAATTTTTTGGGTCAATGCAGTGATTTATGCAAAGTAATTGCTGTGCGATTCACAGAAGCCATAAGCAATACATGAAAATGCGAAGGCCATTTTTAAAGAATTTGACGCCTTCCATTGAGCAAGACTGAACGTTGCATGCATGCAATGTTTGCTGTGGCAAGAGATGCAATTTGCAATGATTAGAATCAAAGATCGATTTCATTTTGATGAACTTCAATCGGCCCTTATGAAATTCTGTCTAAAATGACTGGAAAATTCCAAGCCAGTCCACACCAAAATCCTGAGATGGACTCTGGATTGTCCAAGCGATTACAGTAATCTGTATGCAGAATTTTGATCATGATTTTTGCATGGCTGATCATCAATCGACTGATCATGTTGAATTTCGCAATTCTTATACAATGGCATTGAAATCACCAGAAAAGCATGGATTACAAAATATGGATAATTATGCTCAAATCACGACCAATGGCATCCCTCATGGAGACGCATTTTTCGCATCATCATTATCACCGATCGATTGCCCAGCATTCGTGTGATCGATCACGGTCGTGTCCGGATTAGCCATGGAATTCCAACCGGTGCTATGGATGCATTGTAGATGAAATTTCAAATGCGAGCTGTGTTGAAATGATTTCTTGCACAATGGGCAATGATGGGATTCGCATTTCGGAGACGTATGCGTTCGACGGACGTGGCTATCGTGAGCCGCGTGGGATGCGAATGATTTGCCACAATATTTGCACTGAAACATACGTGATATCGATTTTTCACTAATCAATTAGTGATCAGTCTTCTGAACACTCAAAAAATGATGCGAACAGTGGCCATCTTGCTTCATGGCCTGTGATTGATCACATGATCAAGCTTCTGATCAGTCCATAAATGATTCAGTAGTGGTATTGATTTTCTGTGACTGATCACATAATCGATCGGTATCTGATCAAATGATCACTATGTGATCATTCGCATACCTTGAACGGTTTCTCTCCACTATGCTGACGAATATGCGTTCTCAAAATACTGCTGGCCGTGAACGATTTTCCACAATACACGCATTTATACGGACGCTCGCCAGAATGAACGCGAAGATGCTAAATCCAAATCGATCATTTTTAAAATTACTAATCGATAATTGCTGACCTTATTCAAACTTGAAGATTGGCTGAATCGTTTTCCGCATACCGTACAGCAATGCGGACGATGCTTCTCGTGCACATGTAAAATATGGATACGCAATCGATCACGTTTTTCGAACGATCTGAAAATGGGATCAGAAATTTTGAACTGCCGCTGCAGCAAGCTCGCGCCCGCAGCAGACAACCGTGCATAAACAGTGATGCTCAGGAATCGAATGGCGGGAATAGGAATTTACCTGCTGCACAAATGGCATGGGAATTTCCGATCACCCATATCAACGCATCGGGTATATTTCAAATGTTTATCCCGATAATATTTATAGGAGAATACTTTTCCGCACCGTTCGCACTGATATCCTTTCCCATCAGCTGAATGGGGGCCTACAAAGACCCCGTTTTCAGCAGAAATCGATAATCGATTTTCGCATACTCTCATCGATCGGATCTCCATTCGGAGACCCGACGGTCAATGTTTCATCAGCTCCAGTTGCCGACGAACTGCGATCGGATTTTTGCATCGGTGACGATCGATTATGATCAATCGTAAACGCCGGCATATCCAATGATTTCCGATGCTTTTGCACGCGTTTCACGATCAGTTGCTGATTGATCAGGGACGGTGGAGACGGCATGTCAGAAATCGCTTGCGGTTTATGCAATATGATCTCCTGGCCAGCAGGTATCGATTTTATGCTCCTGATCGATCGATTACACTCATGATCCACGTCTTCGATATTGGAAATTTCGTCGGAGTCGGATATTCTGACATATGTTAGCCAATTTGGCTTCTGCAAAATTTGCATTTTCAGCATTTAGGTGAGGCGTGGGGGATGAAAGCAGTGAAATACATTTGCATCAAAGCTGACAAGCTGATATCCGATATCCAAATTCGAAGAACAATAAACGCCTCCATATTTTGTGCCATTGATCACGGCAGTGATCAACGTCAACTCTGAAAAATCGATTTTCAGCACACGCTCGCATGATGTTGAGAAATATTTGAGAAATCCCTGAGTTTCCCTTGCATGCATAAAATTCCAACTGGGATTTATATTCCCACGATATTTGTGAATGCTTGAAATTCTTGACGCCTATTCATCAGGCCTTGGTTTGCGTAATAGAATACAGTAGCAGGGCGTGTGTCAATTACACCTATTGATACTGTATTTACATAATTCCCCCCAACACCTCACCTTTCGGTATAAACTTCGTATGGGGAATTGTATGATCGAAATTCGACTTGTTCAACGTACAACCATCATCTGCGTACAATACCGTTTTATGTATACAGCGTAAAAGAAAACATGTTTTCTAACACCCACAGCCCCCGAATATGCATTTATGAATTTTTCAAATACGGTGTCGGGGAAGGAAGGAGTGTCATTCAGAAAATTCGTGATATCCCAATATTCTCATTGTTATAACCCTTCTCGTCCGTTCTGTACCTGCCTCGCCTCGGCCAAGGACAAAGAATGTCAAGTATCTCAGCTTGACAATTCGTGCCATCAGCCCCTATCTAGTCCCGAAAGAGGATTACTGTAGGTCCAAAAAGTGATATTCGTGGAAAAATAAAAAAGCTACAGTACGCCTTTCTTCTCTAAAATCGATATCCTATATAATACAAGGGGCGGAATCTAATAAACCGAGGCTAGTCTCTTTGCGAAGGACTCTTGACTGTTCTAATTAGGATGCGTGCGTTTGGATACGAATGCTAAAAGCGTAATAAGGTGAAAATGGGCTTTGGTCGGGTCGTGTTTGTTTTTAACCGTATAAGGGAGGGGGATGGGGAAGTGGAAAAGTGATTGCATTCGTCCCAATATTGGGATAGACAAAAGGAGGAGCCAATTATCCACGGCGTATCTCTCTTGAAAATCTCATGAGATGGGTTTGATTAGATCCAAAGAGGACATATAGTCCGCGTTTCTATACAAGAATGCAAAGGGGGACAGGAAAGGATAACAATAATCCTATCAACCCTGGTCTCATGGCGAACATGGGTGACTTTCTGGTTAATGAGCTGAAAATACTATGCTCCATTAGGGCAATGGATGGTCCAGAGAAAAATTCATTGAAAAGTTTTGAGAAATGCATGTATTGCATCGACCAATTTGGAAGCATCCAGGGTAAAAACTGTTCAGAAAAAATATACACACAGCAACTTGTGAATTTGCAAAAATACATGCATGCTGGCATGTTTTTTGAGTAGCTTCAATACGCAAATTACTTTCAAAAATGCATGCATTTTAAACGCCTTGCTATTGATTTCCGCGAGATTTTCCAAAATCACATTCACAATGCTCACCAGAATTCTTCAACGCATGCAAATTATACGATCTGATCACGTGATCTCCAATCGCTGCATTCCATTCGTGTATGGCAAAATCGATTGTGGATTCTGATTTTACTGTTGATTGGCCTGGAATAAGGCATACTGCGATTTTTTTTCTTTCAAAATGGATTGAGGAATGCAAAAACAATGCCCGAGCCATTGTGACCATTGGTCAGGAAATGTGCAGTGAATTCTGCCATGTTGAGGCGGAAAGTGTGGTCAGATTGCTATCATTGACCCAAGGGCCAAAATGGTCAAGATAGATTTGCTAGTTGCCGACACAGTGATTCACGATCGACAGGTCATTCCTGCACAACTTTATCCATGATCATTGAAAATTCGCATTCAGCCCAAACCCTGCTCACCTTCATGCATCGATTTATCCAACGCATTCCTTCCAGCACTCAAACTTTTCAACAGATTATCCACGGAAAAAGTTGTGGTATGGCACGTGCTATTCGCCCTCCTTTTCGGAGCCTTCTGCGGGCCAACGTCCATTGACCCGGGCACCGATTGCAGAAGGCCGATTCGTGATCTTTCCGATGAATTCGGAAGACTCAAATCCACTGCTACGTTCGATTGCATATGATTTCTCGGGTGCCCACGCGGTGGGAATGGCATCATTGCCAAATTCGGAAATCGAGGTATCATATTCATGGGAGGGAACATGGTGCCTCGTGGTGCCAGACCCAACCAACCCCATGCCGAATTCGGATCCGGCTGATTTTGAGCGTTCGGATTTTGCGTTCGGAATAAGAACGCTGGTGATAATAGATTGTTCGGATTCGGGAATGGGAACGGCCACGGATCCATGCCTGAAATTCAAATGATCAGATTTCTTATGATCCGATTCGAAATCACCGTTTACCTCCTTGGAACATTTTGAAAGTGATCTTTTTCAGAAGCACCTACAGTCGGCCGTAAAAGGACAGTGAATAGATGGGCCGGTATTGGATTTTCCTCAATGGGGCGTTGTCGAAGGCGGCCCTTTTTCTATTGGCTCTCCTTCGGTCTATTGAATGGATGGAAATTGCTACTCGAATATTGTGGACTCGTGTATTTTATTGTTCAATGCCCGCAGAGTCAGTAGGCGAATAATGTCAATTTTGACAAAATAGGCATTGGAATTTTTTAAAAATCATGACACGATGCTTGATACAGTGAACACATGAGGCTACAGTAAGATGCTTGAGGAAGCTACAGTAATCCAAGATGCTGTTGCAATGCCTGCATTTCTGTAAGAGTGATCATCGGTCAAACTTGCGTACTGTAAAAATAAGACCAATGCAAAGGCCTAGAGATTGAAGCCATGAATCTGTTATCTGTGCGTGGCCATGTTTATTTCATTAGTCTATCGTAAATTGGGTCGTCGTCCTTCAGACATTGACAATATACTAGAAAGATGGACATTGGTCTCCTCCGTATGCATAATAGAATTTTCTACGCGTATACACCTCTTTTCTGAGACGACCTTATTGCCCAGCAGACGCGACCCAATGCGGTTTGTCCAGCTAATATTACGTAATAGAAGAGACCAGACTGATTGAGGCTTGGTCAATTAGCTAGGGACCGATCATAGAAATCGCCCAATTCTGGTCAACCTTTGCATACGCAATGAGGAAAACCGCGTATGGTTTTTGGCAATCGAAAGCAAGGTCATGGAAGAAATTTTGTAGGCCTGGCGATTTCTTATTGTTAGATGAAACGCGTTGCAATCAGTTTGCAAACTTTTGCATTCTGCTGAGGACTTCTGTAATCTACTTCAATAATTTGCAATGGTTTCTGCAGCTTTTCAAAAGCAAATTGATACATTACAATCAAGAATAGCCAATTCGCATGAAATTCCACATGATTTTCCAATATTGCGCAATATTTTGCACTTTCCGCCTTTTAGCAGACATATTGAATCCGCATGCAACACATTACTGGATCAGATTCGCAATTATTAATAATATTCAGTTCAATTAAAAGATCTGCTAAACATGTATATTTCAATCATCACATCGTTGTTTAGAATTTTCCTATCCACCGTATTTGTAAGGAAATTCGAAAAATTTGGTTCATTAATTTTGGTGTATCTGAATCTTGGGTATCTCCGCCCTTTGTTGCACGAGGACAATGGAAACCGGCTGGCACAAAACTTGCAAGAACTCGTTTCCCGTTTTTCGATTTTATTCTTTCATGTTCCTTCCGTAGTCTAGTCTAGTTCTTATTTTTCTTGTCCCTGTCAGTTTTACTAGTCTCTAACCCGTGGCCATTATTTCACAGTTTTTTATCCGTCCATAATTAAATTCCCAGAATCTCGATTTTTCGTATTTTATTGAGCAAAAAGGTAAGATTGCCATGAAAAAAAGGTAGCATCCTGAAAGGATGCATGATCTGCGTTCATTCTTGCATGCATGCCCTGAATTATAATCATGCATTATGTAAACAAATATCAATTTTTATGATTTTGATCATTATGCAAAGCAAAGTAGAAAACATGACTAAAATGTTTAGAATTATTAAAAATCAAGTTGAAGAATGTGTCATAATGATGAAATTTGTCAGCAAATGTGCAAAATGCACGCATGAAAGCAACTTTGCAATGCGTTTTTATCGAGACTAAATAATCAGGCGGTTATTTTTAGGCCTCAATTTCCAATGGATAAGGATCAAACTTCGGAGAAATCGGCTAGCCGTGGACGTGGCCGAGGACGACGCCCGGGTCAAGCTAGTCCGCCTGGTGGTCTCAGCGAAATTCATTCGGAAACGGCCGCTTCAATACCAGCCGTCGGCCTGAGTCCGAAAATCGCGGAATCCTTGGCCAACGGCGTATCGAAATTGCAAATCAACCCGATCAATATTCAGCCGATGGCGAGACCGGGATTTGGAACCGCTGGAAAACGAATTCAATTGGAAGCGAATTTCTTCGAATTGCGTATCGCTAATCCGGATTTGATCGTGTATCGCTACGATGTGGAGATCATCATTCCGCCGAAATATGGTCGTGGGCGTGGAAAGATTTTGACCAAATTTCAAAATGATCAGTAAGTAGCTGCTCTTAAGTTTTTTTCAAATAACGAGATGGCATTTATTTCAGATTCGACAGCGAAGAATGTCGTCGTATGGCTTACGAGGCGTTGAGATTGTGCATCGAGGAGAATCAAAGCACTTTCATTGATCCCGACGGCGTGGCGTACAATCGATCGCGTGCATTATTTTGCGTTGATCGATTGAATTTCGGCGATAAATTTACGGTGAGTCTGAAGCTTGCGTCTTAAAATATCGCAATCTAAAAAGGATTATTTCAGTGGACCAGCACTGGCAAACGAGAACCGAAATACGTGGTCAATATTACACCGGCCCGACAAGGATTCGAGGTGAAATTATCGGCCGTTTTGGACGCGTTACGTCAACCGTCGGGTTCAGTGGATTCCATTTCAATGCATTTGGTCGATATCGTAATCAGCCAAATCTGTTACGATAAATTCTACAAAGCCGAAGACAAGTGAGTGGTTTTCCTTTAATCTGAATCCCTGGTTAATCCAAGGATTCAATTTCAGGATGAGCGTTTATGCTCCAAATGGGAACAAATTCTTCAAGCCAATGATCAAATCGAACGGCCTCGGATCCGGTCGAATTCCGCACGATGGATTCACGAAATCAATTCAAACGGTCATGGGAGCTCAGCAATCGGGATCCGTCGTATGCTTGAATATTGATGGTAAGCTTGAATGAATTCTGGAAAAGATACTCAACTGATACGAGTTCAATTTTAGCAAAAGAAACGCCATTCTTCAAAGCGCAATCATTATTGGATACCGTGAAAGAAACATTGGATTTAGGAGGAGGACAATTACCGCAAGCGTTGTCGCAAAGTCAAATCAACGTATTGGCTCATCATTTGAAAGGTATGATCTTGCTGCTAAGCCCTGAAGTTAGCTATATTTTCCTTCTTTTTCAGGGATCAAAGTTGCGACGAGTTATGGCCAGGATTCGAAAAGTATGACGTACACAATCAGTGGTTTCGGTTGTAGCGCGGAGGATTACAAGTATATGCGAGTTATTTCTTATAAATTGGTCCTCGAACTCAGCGAGTTTATTGATTTCAGGTTCAAGATCAAAGATCGAGACTCGACGAACGAACGAGAATTGACGGTTGCCGATTATATGAAGGAGAAGAAATTGGACGTCAAGTAAGCGGTTTTAGTTTACTTTATTTAGTTTATCTAATGATGTTTTTTTTGTTCCAGGTATCCCAAATGGCCGTGCGTGGTGTCCAAAATGTATCAAAACGACGCCGCGTTGTGCATCGAATTCCTGACCGTTCTACCCGGTCAGAAAGTGGATTTCACGAAGACAACGCCCGAACAATCGAAGGAAATGATCAAAATTTCGGCCGTACTTCCTTTCGAACGTCATCGGGATATTTTGGACAAGGTAAAACTGCAGCTGGTTATCTTATTCGACCATAGAATTGGATTATTTCAGGCTCAATATTGCGGTGGCGGGCCAGACGATCCGTATTGCAAAGCGTTTGGAATCGAGCGATCGTTGAAGATGATGACGGTTGCTGGACGCTTGTTGAATCCGCCAGCAGTCGAAGTTGGTGGAGCTAATTCGGTAAGTGTCAGTTTGGTGTCAAGCACATCGGAAGCAGCTGGCGTTCACTAACTTGCTGCATTCTTTCAGAGAATGCTGCCGGTCTCTCGCGGTCAATGGAACTCGACCAATCGTCCATTATTGGCTCCGACGTCCATAAATCGATGGGCTGCGTTCGCCTGTTTCGATGGAGCACGGCAGATTGGAGATTCCTTGGGGTAAGAAAACGCCAGGCATCTTCTTCTTGAACCGATTTTGACGCTGGATTTTCATTTCAGAACGTTCATTGGCGAGTTGCGAAAAAGTGGTCGTCAGTCGGGTATGGAACTGCCAGAAACGCTATCGGATACCAGCTTCATTACGCCGGATGGTATTGCGGATTATTTCGACAATTGCGTTCGAGCAAACATCGCTTGCGTCATGTGCTTTATCAACAACACCGATTCGGATACGTATGGTAAGTGGTGCATTCTCGACGTTCCAGTCGTCTGAAGCAACTATTCCTTTTTCAGAGAAGATCAAATTGCACGGTGATCAACGCGGATTGATCACTCAATGTATTCGCAAAGAAACGGTCTTGAAGACGGTGAAGAGAGGCGATCAAGCGGCACTGGCCAACGTCATATTGAAAATGAATCTGAAGAACGGCGGAATCAATAATTCGGTGAAAGATAATGATCCAGCGTAAGTGTGCGATCTTTTGCGACTAGTTACGAGTCTCAAGCGCTTATTTTTCAGGTTGAAAGATTGGATCAAAGAAGACGGGAGCGTCATGTTCATCGGATTATCGCTGGTTCGTCCGCCGTCGGTCACGTTTCACGAGGTCAAGCAAGGCGTGGTAATCAAAGTACCAAGCGTCATTGGAGTAAGTAGATTTCATTCTAGCTGCAGTAAAAGCTAACGTCCGACTTTTCAGGCCGTGGCGAATATCAATGGATCGATGGCTAAATTCACGGATCAATACTATTACCAAGACGCTCGTTACGAAGAAATCAGCCATCACGTTTTGGAGAATTGCGTTACGGATTTCATCAACGCGTATCAACAGCATCGTCCGGGCGCAATGCCATCTCGAATTGTGGTATTTCGCAACGACGTCAAGGAATCTCAATACGAAGCGGTAAGGATTATAGTTTTACGTAAACAGCTCTTGCTGAATCTCTGCTTTTTCAGATTCTGAATAAAGAGCTGACGATGCTGAAAGAAGTGGTGTCGAAATTAAATCTGAAAGAAATGCCGAAGCTGACCATGGTCGCAGTTCAGAAACATCATTCCACTCGATTCTTCCACGCGAATCTGACGCCCGTCGGAAAGGCACCGCAGCAGAATATCGAACCAGGAATCGTGGTCGACGTGGGGCCGGTCGATTCGTCGTTATTCGAATTCTATTTATGCAGCCATACGGGTTTGCAGGTGAGTGCTGGTTTCAACGAGAGGAGCCGAATGCTGAAAGATATTGGTTTCAGGGAACAAGCGAGCCGTCCAAATACGTGGTATTGTACGATGAAAACTGCTTTACGCCGGACAGTATTCAACGTTTGGTCTTCGTTTTGTGCCATATCTATCAACGATGCAACAAATCGGTCAGCCTACCAGCGCCCGTGTATTTCGCTCAATTGGCTTCGGATCGTGGAAAGGAATGCTACGATGCGTACACGTAAGTGATTGTGGTATTCTACTTGAAGCAAGAAATGGGATCATTGAAAGCACGATCTGAGGCTATCCTTATTTCAGCAAAGAAAACGGAGAAGCTTCACGCGGCGTGAATAATGGCACCGATCCGAAGGCCATGATCAATTTCGACCAGATTCATGGAAAGATTCGAAACCACGCCCAATTCAACGGAATGAGCTGCGCCTGAATTCGTACCTCCAAAGAAACATGATCGATGTATCCAGTGCAATTCGCCTCCAGTAATTTTGGTAAGGAGTTTTTTGGTATAGAAGTTTTGTTAGGTTTTTGTTGATTTGTATTTGCATTCCTTGTTGAAGCATTTCCAGTAAGGATTGAGCTTGCCCACAAATGGATCGAGGGCTGAAAATGATTTTGATACTTTTTTGAAATTTTTCACTTATTCATACAGTATTAGGCTTTTGATAAGTTTTTTGATAAGGTTTTTTCATGTTGGAGGAATTGCGTTTGAATTTGGGAGGCTGTACAGAGTAAAATGTCAATCATTAACATTGTTGATGTTCATTCTGATCAAATACCGGTATTATTACTGGTTTACTATATTGACTAATTGGTTCAGTGATGTTTTCTCCATTGGTTGGTGCCAGCCGCCGAACGTCAGCTGGTTAGAACCGGTTGTGTGAAAAGTCGCATTCGAGAGGCGTGGCTAACGCGCCTCGTGCGATTGTTTTCATTGCCAAATTGGATGGATGTGGGAAATGTGTCTGTAGTTCCTTATGGAAATTTCTGATTTTCAAAACGCAGAACTAAAAACTGCCTGAAAATTCGCCTGATCTAAAAAAATCACTCATTTCAGGCCCGAATATTCGGAAGAATGACCAGCGGATGGATGTTGGGACGATTCTGGGGCAGTATACGGGATTTTTACAACGAATTAAATCCGGCCACGTTGACCGGCGCAGTGGACGTGATCGTTGTCGAACAACCGAACGGAGATTTAATTTGTAGTCCATTTTACGTACGGTTCGGCAAAATGGGCGTTCTCAGGAGTAGAGAGAAAGTGGTAAGTGGAAATTTCGAATATTTCTGGAATAAGAATCATGCCGTGATTCTTTCGTATCATGGATTCCTGATCGATCAATCGATACCCCTGATTGATCAATTTCTGATGATAAGAATTATGCCTTGATTCTTGCATCGATTTCCAATTTCTGATAAGAATCATGATTCTTCAATACATTCCTAATCGCCTGATCAATCGATAGCCATGATTGATCAATCGATATCCATGATTGATCAATATCAATTTCTGATGATAAGAATCATCC
>JAQIWJ010000719.1:0-17032 GCA_034695185.1 Discolaimus major
ATTCCCAAACGAACGCCTGCATAAGAGTAGGAGGCGTGCTAAATGGATAAGGACGAAAAACCGGTTCTTCAAGTGCATGGCAGGGGGCGAAGTCGTTTGGAATCCGAACCAGATATTCCTTAGTGTAACCATGCAAGCAAAAAATTCTGAAAATTTCATGAATTCGATCTGAAAGTTAGAATTCCCAAATATGTTGCTGAAAAAGTACGGTCCCCCGATCGCCTTTTCCACGTCCCTAATCAGCGGTAGTATCCTAGTATCGATGATCATCGATTTCGTAGTTCCAAATCCGTACATGGACGAAATTTTCCACGTGGATCAAGTTCGGCGATATTGTCAAGGCCGTTTTGACGAATGGAACGATAAAATTACCACGCCGCCGGCCTTGTATTTCGTTTCGTACTCAATTTGGAAAATTTTGGATTTATTCGGCATAGAATTCGATTGCGGTTCGATCATCTATTTACGATTATCGAACGTTATTTTCCTAGTACCCCTGTATTTCGTGATTTGCGATATTCTACGAATCCATTGGAATTCCAGGACTTCATTTACTTCTGCTACCGGGCATTGGACCCCGATTATTTTATATTCGACGGCATTGAATCTATGCATGTTCCCAGTCCTTTATTTTACAGCCTTCTTATATTATACGGATATTCTATCCACGTTATTCGTCACCGCGGCGTATTTATTATATTTACGAGGATGGAAATTATCCAGCTCCGTATTCGGTGCTTCCGCATGCGCCGTTCGCCAAACGAATATTATCTGGCTAGCATTCTGTTTCTATTTATCAATTATGGACGTGTTCGTCCGAACTTTATCCGCGATGGATGCCAAGGCTCGAATCGGACGTCGGAAACGCGACGATTCCGAATCCAACGACGACGATATGAACGAGATGATTTACGAAACCGACACGACGGCCTTCGTGAACGGACTGCGTCGATTTTGGAACGTATCTCGATGGTCGGATATTCGTCGATTCGTGTTGAATTGCATCGTTGCCACGTGGAATTACGTTCTCGTGGGTATCGGATTCTTCGGATTCATCGTCTGGAACGACGGCGTGGTGTTGGGCGATCGATCGGCGCATCAAGCGTGCGCACATTTCGTTCAATTCCTGTATTTCCTCCTGTTCACGTCCGTATTCGGATTCGCCGTCTCGGTATCGAAATCGACGATACGATCCGTATTGACGTTCGTACTGAAACGACCGATACTGGCCGTGCTAGGAATATTCTCGATCACGCTGATCATCTACGGATTCACGTACGATCATCCGTATTTATTGGCCGATAATCGCCATTATACGTTTTACATCTGGAGACGTTGGTTCATGCGACACCCGTCACTCAAGTACGTATTGGCGCCGATATATCTGGGCTCGATTTTGGCCGTATCCAAATCGTTATCGATCCCACGAAACGGATTATGGACGTTGGGTTTCTACGCGTGCGTCTTCCTGGTAACGGTTCCGAATCGATTGATGGAATTCCGATATTTCATATTACCATTCTTCTTCTGGCGACTACGCGTCGATCCGATATCGAAGCAGCGATTGCGTTTAGAATTTTTATGTTTTCTATCGATTAATGTGATCACGATTTCGCTATTTCTATTGAAACCATTTCAATGGCCCAATTCCGATGATGTGCAACGGTTTATGTGGTAAAATAGTTCGTGTTTTGATATCAAAAAATATATTTCCTAATTTCCAATCACATTCAATCGATTCCAAATCAGTGCCACGTAACAAAATCGTGCACGATGATCAGTGCGATATACCTCTCGATCATTTGAATCTCTCCGATCATTCGATATCTAATAACGGTATGTTTCCGGTTTGAACGGACCGTCTTGTGGAATTCCCAAATATTCCGCTTGCTTCTTGTTCAATCGCGTCAATTTCACGCCCAATTTGTCCAAATGCAAGGCCGCCACTTCTTCGTCCAACTGAAATCGAAAAGGTCTCTTATTTTCAGCGATTGCGATAAAAGCAAACACGCATACCTTTTTGGGCAAAACGTACACGCCGACCGGATATTGATCACGTTTCGTCCACAATTCGATTTGAGCCAATACTTGATTAGTGAACGAAGCGCTCATGACGAACGATGGATGTCCCGTAGCGCAACCCAAATTCACCAAACGCCCTTCGGCCAAAATGATGATGTGACGACCATTCTTCAATAAGTAGCGGTCCACCTGAAAATAATGGTCAATTAGAACACCTGATCTCTTGACTCCTAAGCTAAAGCTTACCTGAGGTTTAATATTCTCCTTCTTTACGGCGTTGGTATTCAACCACTTGACGTCGATTTCCACATCGAAATGACCGACGTTGCAAACGATGGAATCGTCCGGCATCTTTTCCAAATGTTCACCGCGAATAACGTCCACGCATCCGGTGGTTGTGACGAAAATACTGGCACGCGAAGCCGCCTCTTCCATCGTGGTCACCTCGTAGCCTTCCATGGCCGCTTGGAGAGCGTTGATCGGATCCGTTTCCGTCACCAATACGCGAGCTCCGAAGGCACGCAACGCCTGAGCCGATCCTTTGCCCACATCGCCGTATCCACCGACGCAGCATACTTTCCCGGCCAACATAATATCCGTAGCTCGTTTTATACCGTCCACCAACGATTCGCGAATGCCGTACAGATTGTCGAATTTACTCTGAAAAAATTGTATGTTAGATCTATCGAATGCAATAAAACTCAATTCCCATACCTTGGTCACAGAATCGTTGACATTGATGGCTGGCACTTTCAAACGGCCTTCCTTGTGCATACGCATCAAATGGTGAACGCCGGTGGTCGTCTCTTCGGATACGCCACGAATTTCGGGCAATAATTGGGCGTATTTCGTGTGAACCAATTGGGTCAAATCGCCGCCGTCGTCCAAAATCATATTCAACGGTTTTCCGTCACGGAAATACAGGGTCTGCAAGAGAAATCGTGCTCTCAGACTCGAGCCAAATCAGAATAATATTTCAAAATTTACCTGCTCAATACACCAGACGTATTCCTCTTCGGTTTCCCCTTTCCAAGCGTACACTGGTACACCGGTGGCGGCGATGGCGGCCGCGGCGTGATCTTGAGTCGAGAATATATTGCAACTGGACCATTGAACCTGAAAAATCGAGCTGATTAGCTTCGAAAATCAGCAGCGCAAGAAAAATCCTTACTTCCGCGCCCAGTTCCGTCAAAGTTTCGATCAGGACGGCCGTTTGGATAGTCTGAAAAAGCGCAAGTGTCGATTTTAAAATCTAAAATGAGCGAGAATAAATTTCTCGCTTCAAAAATGACTCACCATATGAAGGCATCCGGCCACACGAGATCCTTGCAATGGTTTCAGCGGACCGTATTTCTTACGCATGGCCATCTGAAAAATGATCTGATTAATTTCAAGAAAGAAAAATCACGAGAATACTTACCAATCCGGGCATTTCATTTTCGGCCAACGTGATCTCCTTACGACCCCAATCGGCTAAGGTCATATCGGCTGAAAAATAAGACTGCAAATTAGTCCTTCGAGGGAAAAAATGCAATTTTGCCATTTTATAACATTGGCATTATAAATTTTAAATCTGGCAAATGGCCAGGCTTATTTTCAGGAAGCTCAAAATTGAAAATCTGTCAGCAATAATGACTGCAGCATTTTTCAATGACCTCAAGGAAATTAATCAATAAATCCACTTACCAACTTTGAAAGGCGGTTTACTATTCGCGGCCATTTTTTTCAAAGTACTTTTTGCAGTACCAAAATTTGAATCCTCAATAATAATCCGACGACGTAAAACTAATCCACGTTCTTATTACGTGGCGATTTGGATTGGAATGAAATGAATTTTCGGGAAAAAAACTTTCGTCGTTTCCGAAGGTGGAGAGAAAATTCGGCCGGAAGTGCAACATCCATCGGACCACGGCTAACAGAACTTTCTTATTCCCCGCATATCCATTGCACGTAGCTATTTTCCGTTAGCCGTGATTTGATAAGCGTGACGTCGCATGACGTCATCCGAAACGCGGTGTTCTAAAAACCGGATTTGCATCCGTTATCAAGCGCAATTCGAATCCAGAATATCATCTTGCTTATTCATGCAAAATAATCGTCGATCAAATATCATGTGGTGAAGGATAGACACCATTCAAATTTCAAAAAATCGATTTTGACAAGATTGATGACCCGAATGCATATTTTCTGGGAAACATAAGCCTGCTGGATCCAAAAATCAGCTTTGTTTTGATATGGGATCAATATTCACAGACTTGATCATAAATATCGATTTCCGATATATCGATTATCGATTGAATTGGACTTCACCATTAGATGCAGTATGGTCGATTTGTATCAGAAAACATGATTTCGTATGTTTGATTTCGTTGGTTTGATAAGAAAATCGATCAATTCAAAAAAACAGGCATGTTGAAGCATCTAAAATGCCCTTGTGCACCCCATTCAAGTCATTCAGTGTTTTCTTCCTGCTCGAGGTCGGTCGTGCGAACAATGGCTCCGTTATCGAACGAGGATTCGGTGAATTTCGACGCAGTAAATTCGTCGACGACCATGAATATTATGTGCGCATTGGTCGGATCGATGGCCATGATTATTTTACCAATACTAATTTGGATATTATGCGCGTGTTGTGGAAAAGAGAAAGAGGACGATGCCAAAGGCAAATTGCAACAGGCGGACGAGAAATCACCAACCGATGCGGCCGGAAACGAAGCGCAATTAAATAGTGATCGAGAAAAGTAAGGTTAAATTTTTCGGAAAATTGGCGCAATTTCGCCGACGCCGAAATTCTTTGCAGAGACGATTCGCACAAGCGAGGTGCAGCACGACCGCTACAGCCGCCAGTTGAAGTTGTTGTTGAACCGAAAGTTGGAGATGGAGTGATTGGATCACCGTAAGTGGATTTGGATAATCCTCGGGATTAATCCCCGTGGATATTGTTGCCTTTTGCAAGAGGCTATCCTCGGAAGCAGGCTTTTGAGGCGTATACTAATGCCCACCATTTTTCAGGCGTTGTAAAAGCGAAAACGAATCCAAATCCGATCCAGGATTATCTCCACCGCCGGATTTACGTTTCGATCAAGGTACACTATCCAGGGATTATGATAATTCGGCCTATTGTCGATTGGGACCGAAAACCGAAACGGTTGCGGATGCGAAATCGAAATTGGCCTCCGAAAGAACCCAATCCGCATTGCTAACTTTGAAAACGTTGCTCTCGGCCAAATCATCGCCCATACAAGTGCAATCGGTTCGACAAACGACCTCTAAATTGCAAAGCGTCGAGACACCGTCGAAAGTATCGATCAAGGAATCAGCAGCAAACGCCGTGTGTCCAGTAACCAAGACAACGAAAGATCGACGAAGTATGGAAAAGAAAACGCGACGGCGTAGTCCTCAATTCGGTAAGGAATTTTTTCAATTTTTATCTGACGATGAGCCATGAATGGCTTCCAAAATTGCGCGATGAGGCAAAATTTGCGCACTTTTCAAAAAATGCTCACGATTGAGCAGCAAGCACTGATAATTCCTCACTTTCAGGATCCACGCTACCAGCCAAAATGGCCATCGAGTCGCCGAAGGTTATGGAAAGGAAAAGCAAGTCAGCATCCAAGTGATCAGTATGATGGATTTTGATGATATCGATCGATTTGGCATTCCGGATGCTACGTACTATTTCACTGATATTCTATGCGAATGGTCTACGTACAATTGAGGCGGCAATTTCAGTGGTGATTTTTGAATCGATTCCTGTTTGGGAAGTTGGAATTTCTTTGAATTTATGAACGTGTAGCGGTTACAGTAACCCTCGAAAATGGTACGCGTAAATTTCAGATGGAAGAGCGGTTACAGTAACCCTAAATGGTTCTATGTAATTTCATAGCGGTTACAGTAATCCTTATGCGATCTTTTTGCACTTCTCAATCACTTTGATCATGATCGATCGTATTGTACGTCGATATTCTTTCAATACGCCCGTCATCAACGAGATGCACATGGCGAATAATGCTAAACCGAGGAATAAATAACCAGTGGTCATGACCATACGCATTTGGTCCATCAACGTCGTCGCGTTCGCGCTGGGCACCTAAAATGGGTCATTTTGACGGGTCCGAAGAACCCATTCCAACTTACATAATCCCCGAATCCAATGGTGCTCAATGAGATGAACGTGAAATACAACGCTTGGATCAGTGTCCAGTTCTCGGTGAAATGGAACAGAAGCATGCCCATGATAATATACAGTATACCCATGATCATGATCAAAATGACGGGTACGTCATCATTGAACGACGACTCGTCTTTATTCTCTTCCGTCTCGGGAGCCAGACGAGTCGACCATTTCTTAGAAACGAGCACGACCAAATGAGCGAATATCCATCGGACACCGTTGGCTAATTGAGTGCCCACATTGATCAAGAACATGGACATGAGTGGAATTGCGCAAACCGCATACATCATGACACCGAGTTGACCTAATTCCGTTTTCGGTGTTACATTACCGTAACCTGAAAAAAGTCTCCAGTGCTGGACATTGGTCAACCGTGGGAAAATATGGTGGCCATGCGGCATGCACGGAAAACTGTCCAGCTGGACATTGGTCAACCATGGGAAAATATGGTGGCCATTTTGCAGCACCTACCGATAGTAGTCAAAATCGTAGTAGTAAATAAAATGGCACTAGGTAAACTCCAATCTCTCAATACGTCGGTAGAATTTTCAAATTTCTGACCAACATATTGGCCATTGGTCTCGTTTTTCTTCTGTATTATGACCATTACATATTCGTGTAACCAACCGGATATCAATGTAGTGGCATTTTCCGAATCGCAATTCTCGCAAGACGAAGCGAAATTCAAAATTCGCGCTCTCAATTTTTCCAAATTCACTTGAACATGCAATGCACTTTCGTGGATTAATTTATATTTTTGCATTTCCAAATCGCCTTCCAAATATTGGAATAAGAATGCACCGGCCACGACGTATCCGGTGACTAAAATGCATAAACCGACGTTGGAGAAAATGCATTTCAAGAAACCGCGGATAAAACGGTTTTTCAAGATCTTCATTTTTGCACTGGAAAAAGGGAGAGACGAAATATGGCTTCTCGGATGCTTCATCCGAAGGAGAGCCCGTAATCATGTTCTTTGATTATATGTAATCACAGTCAAATAGATGCAATAGGATTCAAATTTGAATAATTATGTATCATTATTTGCACGGGCGTCAATATAGGCCCCAATTCGTCCAGTTTCTGGCGTACTGTAACCGCTGTAAATGCATGCTGGACGTTGGTATTTGCAATCAAGCTTATAAATTTTGCATAGGCCTTTTATCACTCAAATCATGGGATACTGTAGCCGCTGAAAACAAGTACTTTTCTGGGCTATCCCAAAACATCAAGTCAATAAATTTATCACCAAAATCATCAGACACGTTGTCCATGATATACGATCACATGGGGAAAATTCTAATTCACCTTTATGCGGCAATTCATTGGTGAAAAATAACAGGGTCTAAAAAAATAGGCCCGATTTTTGAGATGCACTAAAGAAAATGGAATATTTTCACTTCAAACGCAGCATTTTGGCCATGTACTCGTTCAAATCCATTTTATTGCCACGTTTACGCATTTCTCTATATCCCATGCCTCGTTTCATATCTCGATATCCCATGGAACTACGACGTTCCAATCGATAATTCATACTGCTCCGACCCGTCCTACCGTAACCGGCCATGTAAAAACGATAGGCCGGATGTATGGGTCGATCGGGGACGTCATTTTCGGCTCTGAAAAATCACAATATGAAGGTCCAGCTCCAGGAGCCCCATTGGGGCCCCCTGCCCTGGGGTCTCAGGGTCCAGACCGTGGGTTCTGGGGCCTGGCCCCAGAAAGGTGCAAAATCAGCTCTGAAAAATCAGGGCGCTGCCTTGGGGTCTCTCCTGACCCTCAGGGCCCATGCTACCTTTGGTTCTGGGCCCTAAGGCTCCCAAAAAGGTACAAAAATCACCTTTTCCCTGGTCTATATCTCCTAGCCGAAATGAGATGATTGAAAAATGCCAATCCCAATATACCGACTAAGATTAAATTCTGGCTAACCTTCATCGTACGAGTACAGTATAGGAATTGAGGAAAAATAAGACTGAACCTAATTTCTTGTAGAATTCCCTTATATGGAATACCACTGAGAATATGCTCACATTTTCGCTTCATGAATTATATATGCCGAAATAAGGGGGGACTTGAATGTCGGAAGAATGTCAAACTTCCTGACCGTATTTCTTCAGGAAATGACACGTCCAAACCCCATGGCTCCCGGGGTATTCATAAATTATTCAACCGAGGTCTCACTTCGGACATCATTATTTGGTGTCTTTGGGTCCGGAAAAGACATGCATTTTGGACACATACCATGCTTTCTGGCATGGAAAATTTGCAAGCATAGGAGTGGGCTGGGATATTGATCGAATTTTCTATTCGAAGATAAAATGCGCGCGAAGACATATTTTCTAGTCTAAAATAGCACGCTGAACACGATGGTGACGTTTATTTTTGCGTATCAGCAATATTGATCAAGTTGATCAGATTATCGATTTTTTGGAAATATTGATTTCTGAGTGATCAGACCCTGATCAGTCGATGCGGCGTGACCGATTGTACAAGAAAACATCTTCCCACAACGTCGGTATCTTTATTTATCGTCTGAAATCACCGATCAAAAATCATGTGCACATGCATAGGCAAATTCAAAATTTGAAATTATGAAATACGCGTGGATCAGTGCATGAAATGCATATTTTCTGGGACAGCATGGCACGCTGATTCTAAAAATCACATTTATTTCGTCGTACGATCGATATTTCAGGACTTGATCAAAATTATCGATTTCTGATATAGACGCGATAACTTCATTTTGACAACACCAATCGATTCTCCGTGCTTGATTGTCTAGGAAAATATATCTACATGCCATACCTAGCTTTGTTTTGCATAAAAATATCATCGACCAATGATCCCGTGCAGGACAGGCAATTTTCAAATTTTCAAAATCGGCAATTTACACGATCAATGAACTGAAAGCATGTTTTCTAGAATATTTTAACACGCTGATCATTATGGTGTCATTAGTTTTGCTCGAGGTCGCTTATTTCGAAAGTTGATCAGAAATATCGATTTCTGATACAAGCGTGATCGATCGATTTCGACGACGCCAATCGATAGAGCATGTTCGATTATACAGGAAAATATATCCACATGCCTGACGTTGCTTAATTTATTGTAAAATAATCATTTATCAAAGATCATGTGCTAAAGGATAGGCACATTGAAATTTTCTAAAATCGATTTCGATAAGATTCTTGTTCCAAATGCGTTTTTTTCTGGGATAAATAAGCATGCTGATTCCAAAAATCACCTTTATTTTAATATCTGATCAATATTTACAGACTTGATCAGAAATATCGATTTTCGTTTTATCGATTTCTGGTCGATCTAGATCCGCTGGCCAAAATTACTACGATAAAGGAAGCATTGATCACTTATTAGCAGTGGAAAGTCTAACTTTTAGTAGAATGCCACTTCGGCGAATTTTCCTTCAAAATCCCAATGACATTTCTCATGATTAAAAGTGCCTTTTTTGCATGCTGCTGGTCTCCTTCTGAGACCACGCAAAAAGCATGGTCGAGCCATTTCTGGTAATTTGCATGCAGCCATGCAATTTTAGTAACGTCATGTGCAAAAATGGCTCCGGACGGTTCAGCATAGTCGATTAAATCAAAAAATTCATGCTAATTTTTAGCCAATGCTCATGGCATACTGTAACCGCTGTTGAGCCAGCAGAAAATCCAGAAAACATTGTTGATTTTGCATGTATTCGTTCAAAATTGCGCAATCTGAAGGCATTTCAAGCCATCAGTGGCCTTGGCATTTCCGGTATTAATATCACATTGCAAATTGCGCAATCTGATGCCATGCCTGCCTAATTACATTCAAAATCCTCAATTTCAACGCGATGATCCAATCGATGATGATGATTCGGAATTCGATTTCGACGAATAGCTGAAATACGAGATACACCAATCACGTACACTGATTTCAGCTCGATTTTTACGCGTTCCATAATCCAACTTTTTCAACCATCCAATAATCCCTTCACGATAATAACCAGCATAATGTAAAAACGTAACAAAAATTATGATCCGTTGTCATTCATCGTCGAAAAAATCTCAAAGCTATCAAAAAAACGAACGGTTTCTTCATTCTTGCTTGGCCGTTGGAACGATCAACATGAGCTTCTGAAGATTGACCGTGCTTGAATCTGAAAGAAATGAATAATTAGTCGAATCAGTTTTTTGGAAAACCGCTTCCAGCTTACCGATGAAATTTTGCACCGACGGAGGCTTCGATTTCCACGCAACGAAGACGAAATACACTGGTATACTGGTCAACATGATGCCCAAACCGATGGCCATGTCCACTGGCTTCACGATGAACGGGAAAATAACCAAGAATACGCATCCAGCGATAAATATAATCGGGAATACCAAATTCACCTGAAAAATAAGCATCGTCGTCAAATCTCAGCAGAAGAATTAGAAAAACAGCATACCTTGATCGGTCTTTGATACTTGCTAACTGGACGCGTATACCGTAAATAGATCAAACCAGCCGTTGCCACACCGATGGCCAACCAATTGACGATTTGGACGTAATTCATCAATGTGTAAATATTTCCGCTCAGGAAGAGGTAGAACAGACTCAATAAACCCTGAAAGATAAGGTGGATTTGTAGACATGCGTCTACACGCGATGAAAGCAGACACCACTTACCGTGATGATAACGGCTGGCATCGGCGTCTCGAATCGAGGACTGACGTAGCTTAATACGACTGGCATTTGGTCCTCCCTCGCTGCCACGTAAAATAATCTGAAATATATTGGGGGAATTTATGCCCAATTCAAGAATTGCGCAATGTGAAATTACCTCGAAGACGTCAATAAGAATCCATTGACTGTTCCGAAGCACGACATGGCTACGCATATTGGCATAATCCAAGCCATGACGCCGTAAAATCGATCCGCGAATGCAACTGCCTGAAATCAATGCCTTTTAGGTACATGCCAAAAGAGTGATCTGAATTGGATCACTGGTACTTACCACGGCAGGGCTTTCCAGAAGTTCGCGTTCACTGACACCAGCGTAGAATGCGATCATGGTCAAAATGTAGATCAATGTCGACGCGGTGCAACTGACGATGATGGCAATTGGTAAATTCCTGACTGGATTCTCCAGTTCCTCCGTGACAACGTTCAAGTAATTCCTGAAAAATGTAACAATTAGAACAGGCAAGCCAGACAATCAAAATATATCAGCTTACCATCCATTGAACGCCCATAATCCCGCATAAAATGCCATAGCAATTTTCCCTGGATCAGTCGTTGTACCTTCCCACGATTCCTTGAATGGTTCCAGATACCCTGAAATAAAATCTTTCATTACCAAAAGAGAATGCAATGGGGAAAAAAATGCACTTACTATCCCCGATGCATAATAAAACGATTCCGGTCAAGATGATTAATACCAACGCCAATAATTTCGCGATTGTGAAGATATTTTGAACCAGTTTCGCTTTCGGCACGCTGAGCATGTTGATTAATGTCAAGAGAACTGAAATGGAAAAAGAATCTGATGTAAGAATGCAAAAACTATTCAAATTCAGGCCCTTACTTAAACATCCGGCTGCCAGTAATTGCGGAGCACCATCGGGCGGTTCGCAATGCGGATAGAATGGACGTAGAATATATAAGGCGAACGTTAAAGCCACCGCAGTCATGGTGCATGGTCTGAAAATGCGTAAAGTTGCAGACAGATCAAAAGCAATCTCGCGAATCCTTACCTGACGATAATGCATTCGGCCCATAAACGAATGAACGCGATCAATGGACCGAACGCTTCGTAAACGTACGCATAATCGCCTCCGCTTTTCGTAATGAACGTTCCCAATTCGGCGTAGCAATACGCACCGATCATCGTGAATAAACCGCATAAGAACCAAATAACCAGCGATAAGCCAAGGCTTCCGGCATCTGAAAGATGAAGATTGCAAAGTAATTGCAAAATTGCAGGATGATGGACAGGGTCCATCGGAAGGCCATTCCAACATAGAAATGAATCAAAAAAGGCTTACTTTCGTGCACTCCTTTGGGAGATATGAAAATACCGCTTCCGATAATGCACCCGATCACCACCATAACGGCACCGAATAAATTGATATTGGCTTTCAACGCTACGCCGCCTTCGCCGCCTTTTTGTTCATCCTCAACCACATCTTTCTCACGCATAATTCCACTGGTGGTGGTTTTCTGATACACCGGCGGTTCGTGGGGTTCTTCGTCGGCCATTTTTTGTACTATTTCTTCCAGAGATTGGATAAAAAACCTGCAAATGCAAGCGGCGTCAGATTTGGATCTCCGAATTTGAAGCTAGCTAATAATTCGCGCCAGTATTTTCAGTTCATTTCAATGCCTTGCTGGCATTGAAATCCAATTCTTGGAAAGATGATATCGCAAGTTCTAGAGAAGCTATGCAAAATGCTAGGCTAACATTACAGGTACAGGTACTCGCCCACCCAAAGGCAAATTCTCCTCCAGAAGCTAATCAAGTAGAAAATTTTCCAGTTTTTTCTCACAACTGACATTTAGCTAAAGGGATCAAAAATGATCCCTCATTTATCCGCCAAGCAATCACCACGTCAATAAACGTGAAAAACTAATTGAATTTTCTAGTTTTGACTAAACTACTTTCTCAATGTACACTCGAACGTCGTAGATTGACGTTGTTAAAAGTGGTATCCGATTTCAACAAGCGACCCTGCCCTGGTTTTGTGTCAATAACAACCGCTCTCGTCGTTTCATACTCGAGACTGGCTCTAGTGAATTCACCAGCCGAAGTGAAAGCGTGTTTTTCTATTCTACGAGAAACATATATCGGGTGAAGGAGAAAGGCGGTTTCCCTTTTATTCTAACCGCGGCGTCGCTCGCCTACGTTGGCAACAATGAAACAGGCCGTTCGATCCGAAGCTCACGGAAATCCGCGTGATTAAAAATCCATGTCAGCAAACGAATGCTGAACATTTTCGTATGACGCAATATACGGCGTCAGTAACGTCAGAAAAAGCAATTGCCACCATCAAGAAAAAAGGAGTTTCTACAACTCTGGATTTTATAAATATACACGAAGAAACGGGGAAGCTTATTCGAGCTTGAAACCAGCTGTGTAAACTCTAAAAGCTAGCTAATAAATAGCTTCTATCTAAAGCATCCATCCATCCATACAAGGAAAAATACTCGAAAATAAGAAGGCATCGAATGGCAGTGCAACATTCGACACGGCTAACTGAAAATACACCATTGCAAACGCCTTATCCAACTTTGACTCCTCCCATTAGTGTCACGTGACACGCGGGAAGGCGTCTGGCCAGTCACAGGTGGCCGTTAGCAGAACGCATGATTTTCAGGTTAGATGTTTTTCTGGAATCGATTTTATGCAATTTCTCGATACCGATCAGGACTTGAGGGCTGAAACTTTCCAAGATTATTGACCCTCGGGTCAATTACATTCCCTCAAAAAATCATCAAAATCGGTCAAGCCGGAAGGCTCAAAATTTAAATTTTGGGTTTGGCGGGAAGAAATTTTTCGGATTTCAAAATTTTAAGCGATTCTTTCTCGATCGGTATCGATCTGGCCGACCAAACTTGGCAGGTATATAGACCATCCGGTCCCCCATTCCCCTGCAAAAAATCCTCGATATTGATCAACTGGGTCGCCCAAAATCCTCAATAATCGATTTTAAAACACTCGCTTGTTTTTTACATTTGATCGATTATCTCCACGATGATATCGATTTGATAGATGAATCTTTGCCCACTTATGGGCCTCCGGGTCCCCGATGTTCCGGCAAAAAATCATGGAAATCGCCCAAGTAGGAGGCGAGAAATCGAGTATTTAAAAATTTGGTCAAAATTATCGATTTCTGATACACGCATGATCGATCGATTTCGACGCCGCCAATCGATAGAGCATGGCCTATTATGCAGGAAAAAATATCCACATGTCTTATTTTGCTCGTTTTTCTGCAAAATTATCATCGATTAAAAATCGTGTAATTGGAAGCTAGATTGAAAATTTAAAAAATCGGATTTGACATGATTAATCCACTGATCGCATATTTTCTGCGATAACTGAGCGTACTGATTCCAAAAATCAGTTTTATTTTAGCATCTGATCGATATTTACGAATATGATCAGAAAAATCGATTTTACATGTATCGATTTCGGATTCATGTGAATGGCACCAGGTGATGGAGCATGGTCTAGTGTATAGGAATACATCATTAGATGAAGCTTAAATCGCTTTCTGATCAAGAGAAATCGATCCGATTTTCGTGGGTTACTGTAGCCGCTCAGGAAATTTCAGATATTTACAGTTTCGCAATTTTCATTATCAAAGCACGGATTTTAGGATAATCGGCCTTGTAGAATCCATTGGCATCGTTAGTTTTATTCTCCGATCGATGTTTACGAAGTTGATCAGAATTATCGATTATCGATGTAACGATTTTTGAGTGATCAAAGCGTGATCAGTCGATAGATCATAGTCGATTGTATAGGAAAACGTGTCAATGCCGCCTCTATTGAATCAGTAGAAGCCATGAAGCGGTAAACAATATCCATGCGTGTATTGAAAAATTCAAATTTTCAAACCCCTTTCAGGGAGGCAGTTTTAGCACGGAAATTCACCGTAAGACATATTCTGTAGTACAAAAAAGCACGCTGATTTCAGTGGTGCCCTTATATATTGTCTATCACACATAATTCGGAAGTTGATAGAAATGATCAAGTCGTCTGGTGTCGACGACATGTCAAAATAAATATCCCCAGCCGGTTCACCGTGGTCGATTATGTCGGAATTTTTGCATGCATGACTTCTGCCTGTCACGGATATCGTAAGACAGAAATATCGGATCAGTTTGAGACCAATCATGAAATTGCCATTTGGAAGGGCCGTTTAAATGAGTTTTGCCTTCCTTTTCCTTGACTGCTTACGTCACATCTGGTGATTTTGTCTGCTACATGCGCAAATTTTATCTTCACAATTTTTTCCGGCATATTTTCGGAAATCGATGACCTCATGATCAAATTGAATTGATTAGATTCATTGAATAAAAATGATAAATTTCGATTCTTTGGAAAAACTGGACTCCCACTGCGTCATTGGCGCTCGAATTTCTTCGCACGGCGGTTATGGAACTATCTTTTACATCGGGAAAGTTGAACCGCACGAAGGTAAAAAATGTGTCTGGAATTTTGCCTGAATGAAAATTCGGTTCATTTTTCAGGTTTATGGCTCGGAATCGATTGGGACGATGTATCCCGTGGAAAGCACGATGGAACATATAACGGAATTCGGTATTTCCATGCTAGGTAATAGCATGTAATTTTGCGGAATTTCCGTGTCCAGAATAATTTTCATTTTAGCCACCAAAACAGCGGTTCATTCGTCAGGCCGAATAAAGTGAATTTCGGTTGCACGTTTATGGAAGCGGTACGGGAGAAATACGCGGAATTTGATTCGACTCACGTTGACGTCCATTTGACCGGAACAAAAACCGTCGAATTTATTGGTATGGAGAAGATTTCGTCCAAACAACGGTAAGAGTGAGCTTGGATATTGAGATGTAAACTTCTGAAGGAGTCATTTTCTAGCCAACTACAGCGGTTGAACGACGTGATATTGGACAATTCGCTGACCAGCCGTGCTGATGAAGATTTATCGATTATTGCCAATTCATTGCCAAATTTGGTCGAATTGCACATGTGCCACACGTTACTGTCTGATTGGACCGAAATGGAACGAATATGTCGGCATTTGAGCAAACTGAATTACTTGAATCTGAGGTGAGATCAAGCTTTCTTGTAGCGTAACATTTGCTAATCGTGGTATCTTTATTTTAGCACGAATGTCATCAAGAAATTGGAGAATCCGAAAGTGCAGCCGCTTCTCAGTATTCGTTCGTTAATCCTGACGGAGTGCCGTTATTCTTGGAACGAGGTATGAAGTTTGCATGACTGTTATTCAACAAATATGCTGTGGCATTTCCTGTTTCAGGTGAACGCCTTGGCCAAGTTATTTCCAAATTTGACGGAGCTGGGTCTCTGCAGAAATCGAGTTACAATCATCGACTCGATATCGTTTCCTGATTTGCGGTCACTGGATTTGGATGGCAATCCGATGGGCGACGTCTCAAGTATTTTACCGCTTGCGTCTTTGAAAAGGTGAGAAATTTTCCTCGCTAGCATGGATCGGAACTCATGCATCACGTTTTAGGCTTGAAACATTGAACCTTAGCAATACGGGTTTAACGGATTTCGAATTACCATCCAAGGATACAATCGACGCTTGCGGCCCATTCCCTTCATTGAAGACGCTGTATTTATGCGACAACGCTTTGAAAAAGGTACGTGCTTTAGATTGACAGGGCCACTGTGTGGTTTCTGACAATCAGTCGTGACAATCATGTTCCTTTTTCAGTGGCAAATGATAAACGAGCTCAACACGTTACCAGCATTGGAACACCTTCTTATTCATGGCAACCCGCTTCTGACCAATGAATCTTCGGCCACAGCTCGCCAATTTGCAATTGCGAAAATAAAGAATCTGAAAATTCTGGATAGGCAAGTGGTAAGTATGGCCATGCCATATGTTTTATTCGCATGGCTAAAGAGCGCGTATTTTCAGATAAATCCACAAGAACGACGTGGTGCTGAAATCGATTATTTGAATGCGTTTGGAAAGCATCGTACTCAAGCTAATTTGGAGCAGTTCTCGAAGGAACATCCAAGATATGAGGAGTTATGCAAAAGTAAGAACTTAAGAGCGCCTGCCGTTAAGATTCGCCCAAAGTCGGAAGATGCATGTCGGCAGATCGGGCTCATATTCACGCCAA
>JAQIWJ010000720.1:0-17007 GCA_034695185.1 Discolaimus major
TACCATTTTTCACCGGCGATTCGGATTCGTTCATCGAAATCTCGTGCCGTTTGAGCCAAGGTCAATGCCAGCAAAATTCCAAAATCTATTTAGTACAGCAATGGGATAAAGCGAAAATACGTGAAAAAATCTGGACTGATGAGGGAATCGGTTTTAATATATCCGGTAATGCTGAATTCGGCGTTTACGAATGTTTGATTGACGGCCAATCTGATCCCACGGCTTGTTTCGATTATACAACTCGATTCTGTAAGATCGCAAAATTGCGCAATTATTGCGATGCATTCATTCGCACGTTCTAGGCCATAGAAAAAGCGATTCATGCAAAGATCGAAAATGCACAGGGGAAAATGAATATTGCTTCGAGAATATGGGTCCTAATCGAGAGGTGGACGTAAAGAAATGCGTTAAATTTGATCAGCATCAATGCAAATTAGGCTGGAATAATAATCTGCTCAGAACAGCCACTGGAGGGAGGCCGGACATAACGGACGCTTGTTTTTTGGAACAACCGTCTGTCATCAATACAGCAGACAGCCGAAGTAAGAATTCCTGACGGCATACTGTAGCCAACATGAATGAGAAAAATGCACATTCCAGTCGAACGTCCATTCGTGGAAGATCAGGATGGTGTAAAAATCGAGTTCAAGCATGATTTCGACGGAGCCAAACCGAATTTCGAAGTTAGAATATCCGCATCAGCATTGCATTACTGTAAAAATTGAGGGTCGTTGCAGGTAAAATGCCCCCGTGGTGGACATTTCCAAGACGCAACAATCGAATGCTATATTGGTGATAATATGTCGGATGATGAAAAAGTAGAAAAAATAACCGGTAAATGCCCGGCGGTCGGCATAGAATTGAAACGAGAGAAATACGCCGGCTCTCGAACGTTGGCGTTCGATTGTTTTGTATTCCCTTCGAAAGACGATGAAATTGCATTATTGCGCAATACCATTATCCTTTTCGGTAAGATGCAATCAATAAAATTGATTTGCTATAATAATTGCGCAAATTTCCTCAGATCTGACTCCGAAACTGATTCCTGCTGGTGAAGATTTTGAATGCGATTTGATCCATCAAGCCCATCCTGAATTCGATGTCAAAATATCGACTCATCCACCAGAAGATGTAATGATGTATGCATTTTCTTCATCGATATTCTGAACTGATCAGATTTAGAACTCGAAAACGTACATGTGAGAAATGAATGTCAATTATTTCTCTTGTACGCCGTATAAAACGTTAGTGATCAAAAGAAAGACGGCTGCTGAACTCGTGATCACCAGTGAGTATTGATTTTGAAAATGGATTTCCAGAAATTGGGTCGAATCATTTGGATGTAATAGACCTTGGGATGAGTTTGTCATAGGAATTCTAGGCGGGAATTCAAAATGAGTCTGAAAACCGGCCTTTTGCAGGTCCGGCATCAGCAACGCGAAAACGATTAACCAAAACGAGCGCTTCTGAAACTCAAAGCACACCATCCGAGGAGATTCCAGATAATTTTGCAAATTCTGTGCATAAAAGTGAGCAGATTTTCAGTGATTCTGCCTTGGAATGATGTATATCATCTTCAGAGGCCGATTTATTGATCATCACGATCATGCTGATCACTCTAATTGATCAAATGACATGTGATTTCCGGCTGATGATCACTGATCAATGATTTATGTCTTGCAAATCGCAATTATTCGTTGCACAACTTCATGAGTCATGAGTTTTTTACATTTCATCAAAAGATACTGTAATTTCACTGCGGTTACAGTATACCCCAATGCATTGTATTGAGGCCGGCATTCATTTCGAACGTTGGCGCCATTTTTCGACGCTGTTTATATCAACCTGATCCCGCTGTGTGCGAACTCACGTCCTCTCCTCCTCGAGGAGCCAGCCGGCTGGTCGCCAACTTCGTTTTGGCTTCTTCTTCCGGCTGGAAAAGTGAAATTTTATGCCCAGTTGAACACCCTTGGTCATTGGAAAAGCATTTATTGCTATCGCCGCGATCGACTTCGATAATCCAGTAGCCATTATTATTAGTCCCCCTGTTCATTATTCAAAGTTCAGTCAGCTTCCATTATCAGCTGCATTGGATTTATTGAATCTTCGAATATTATCAAACAAAAATCACCATTCAATCCGAAATAATTGCTCACGATATCCAGGAGGATTTTACGAATTTCTCGAACTGTGACATTCTGCGAAAATCGCCAGCTGTTATTGGACCGTAATTAAATTGAAGAAAACATCATGCCTCTATTTGGATCGAAGAAAGAGAAAAAGCCCGAGGCGCCGAGTATCAAGGATAAATACGACATGCGAGAAGTTCTCGGAACGTAAGTAGCTTTTATTTTTATTTGCTGGCCTTTCTAGGCGCGTGGCTTTCTTCGTCGATATGCCTGGCATTTTATTCGCGATTAGCATATGGTTTTGAGCTAAGCTGATAGGAAAGTTCGGAATGGGAGATTCATTTGCGAGCTTAGAGCGATTATTATCTGAGCATATGATCAGCGATATGCTAGGCTAGCATCATGAGCGGAACGAGAAGTCTTCCGTTCATCGGCATTTTTACATTAGCCGGCTGACATGAATATGTTCCAGCACGCCGATGCCTGTCTGGTATATTTGCTTTCTTACAGCTGCTCGTTTTCATACGCGTCTGGCTGGAAGATGCATATTTCCTCTCGATCGTCCTCCGCTCGTGCAACCTTGACGACGAGGAACTGACGTTTCGGTGAAGTATTGTTTGCCAATAATCACCTTCATTGGCATACCCGTGTTTTTCGACGGGTCTTAAAAATGAGGCTCTCGAATAACGACGTGGCAACGGGCAACAGTTTTTGAGAATAGGCTTGTGTTGTGGTGCCTCGAAATTGCGTAGGAATTTTAGATTAGGTTTTTTAATGAATGCTAAGCATTCTATGATTGTTTTTGTATTATTGAGTTAGTAGGTTGGTCATGGTTGCGGTGTCATCGGTTGAGGCGTTTCGCTTTTTCACTGCTCGATTAAGTTCTGCTTGGAATGTGACGGAATGATTCTACTTGAAAGGGCTAGTTTCAATGGCCCTGAAACGCTTTGTGGGAAGTTTTTGCTTCGATTCGGCTCGTTTAAATGGCCGTCACGGTTCCGATGCGAAAGCCCTAAATTGCAATCCTACGGGATTTGCTATGCTCATCATCTTATTTCCATTATTTCGAGTCGGTGCAATCGCCGAGGGATATGGTAAACGAGGCGGCGGATATGGAAGCGGGGGGAAAATGCTACACGGACCGATGAGATGGATTGTAATGGCTGGTATCTGCGTACGTAGTATTTTGATAATAGAAGCAGGAAGCCTTTTCCATGCTTCCGAACCGAGGGACGATTTTTAGCCATTACCATGCTATTGGTGCATGTCGAATGAGCTAATTTAGGTTCGGATAATGGCTGCGGTCATTTCACAGCCGCTGTTTACCACGTTGATTCATTTCATCAACGCTTTCGGATGGATGGCGGCTGTTTTTCGCGTTATTGCAGTCGTCGTAGGCTGTGTTCTCGACTTTTCACTTCCGAATGAAAAAAAACCCTCTAGATTTACCCTTGGATCGAATCTTTTGTGAGCTTTCTTCCTTCCGTGGACTCGGAAGCGAGCGAAGAGTGTTTCCCTAGCGTTCGGCGCTGTGGTGCATGGCGATTTTCATATGGACCGTTGCATAAGCGTGGTGTATTCCACCTTATAAAGCGTGCAGGGTCCGGCCGGAGAAACTATGGGTGTGAGTGAGCGTTTAGCTTGGACGTCGTCTGTCCCGTCCATCTCTTGTCATGCATGGCCATGGCCAAAGTATACGCCAGCCGCAGATCAATCGGCTTGGAGTATATGCATTCATGCGAGCGTGGGATACTGGACGCGGGGGCATTGCGCTTGTGCTTTTTCCGGTGGCCCCTGCCGTCGACAAGGCTTATCGGGATAACAGCCAGCATGTAGTAACAGGAATAGTAGCTTTCGGCGGTGATTAGGTTGCCGGCTTAGCTAAGGAGGACATGGCGTCGAAAAAGATTCCACCTGAATAGACGTGCATTCAACATTTTGCTTTAAAATAATATGCATGAATGCCGATTAGCATTCGTATGCGCAATATTCCATTCATGGTAGCACATTATATGCATTCTTAGAAAAGTCGTTTTTTGAGGCTTTTGAGAATGCGTTTGAGAAAATGACACGTTAGAATTGCGTGTCAATATAGGGGAAGCAGAGCAGGTGCTGCTGACATTTTGGAAAGATTTTTGGGGGGCTTTCTCGAATTATTCTTGTTGCATTTTGTGGATGAGTGAAATCTCGTTAGCAGCTCTGATATTTCGTCATCGCGTTTTCATCTTATTTGCGAAGCTTGAATATGATGTCACGAGTGATGGGAAGACGACATCACTGCAATTACGCAGGTGCTTTTTTCGATTTCCTTGCAGCGAGGGTTTTTCTCTTGTCACCTTTTGAGTTTCCTGTGTTTTCTTTTCCTCTAATACCGGAGCAGTCTGGAAAATGCGTCGACGACTTACTTGGCTCTTAGAAAAGTAGCATCGAGTGCAGGATGTTTCTTGTCGTGCATCCGCTGTCAGTCATGCGGCGAAGGATATGAATAATTGGAGCTTTTTATTTGTTTTGCACTCAAAAACATTTGCAGCAAGTAAATTTATTTATTTTACGACTGTGACTGACGGCTTAGTATTTTTGACGTGGCGGTTACGTGTCTTTGGCAAAGGAAACCACTCTTAGGATTTCTCGTTTTTTAAGAAAAGAATTTGTGAGTTCGCATAGTTGATGGGAATCGTTCGAATGGAAGCAGCAATTGCTACTGCGAGTGGTGGTCTCGAATTTCTCATCGATTAGGTCGTGCTGTGCTTGCGCATAAGATTTTCTCAGTCATGTTTTTGATTGCATTCTACTCACGCGATGTTTAGCGTTGTGGGTGGAATCAGGCTGGCATATCAAATTCTTTTCCATGTTTATCGTGTATGGTTGAATTAATCTCGATTTTTATTTTTCAGGGGTGCGTTCAGTAAAGTGTTTTTGGCCGAATCGAAAACGCAACCGGGCGTCCACGTGGCCATCAAATGCATCGACAAGAAAGCCTTGAAAGGCAAAGAAGAATCGTTAGAAAATGAAATCCGGGTTCTCAGAAGGTAATTTCTTTAAATCGGCTGCTGGAAATGAATATTGTGAATTTCTAGTTTTAGGCTCAGGCACAACAACATCGTGCAATTACAAGAAACGTTCGAGGACAAACATCACGTTTATCTGGTCATGGAACTGTAAGTTGGAGAGCAGTGCTGTGATTCTCGATGTTCAATGAGCTTTCATTTCAGAGTCACGGGTGGAGAATTGTTCGATCGAATCGTGGCCAAGGGCAGTTATTCCGAAAGAGATGCAGCCAGTCTAATTCGTCAGATATTGGAAGCCGTCGATTATATGCACGAGAATGGAGTGGTTCATCGAGATTTGAAAGTAAGCATTCCAGTTATTGATTCTGGTATATGCCTAACGAGCGGCTTGATTTTTAGCCAGAGAATCTGCTTTATTATTCCGAAGCGGAGGATTCGAAGATCATGATATCCGATTTCGGCTTATCGAAAATGGAGGATAGCGGAATTATGGCTACCGCTTGCGGGACGCCTGGATATGTTGGTAAGTGCTTGCGAAGTCTGCCAATGCGCCATGACTAAAAAGGCCCATCTTTATTATAGCTCCAGAAGTTTTGGCCCAAAAACCGTACGGGAAAGCGGTGGACATTTGGTCAATCGGCGTTATTGCATACATATTGTAAGTCGTCTTGCTAAGTTTGCTCGATTTGGACTGATCCCCTGCTTTGTAGATTATGTGGTTATCCGCCCTTCTACGACGAGAACGACGCGAATTTATTTGCTCAAATCATGCGGGGCGAGTATGAATTCGATTCGCCTTATTGGGACGATATTTCGGATTCTGGTATGTTTCAATTTGATAAGAGTGATCGGTTTCTAATATCTGACGTTATTTTAGCCAAAGATTTTATCTCGCATCTAATGTGCGTTGATCCGGACCGTCGATACACGTGTCGTGAATGCATAGCGCATCCATGGTGAGTTATTTCTTCGGATCAACACGAGCTGATGATGAAATTCTTGGATTTCTTTCAGGATAAGCGGAAATGTAGCGCCGACGAAAGATATTCATTCGACTGTCAGCGAACGCTTGCGGAAAACGTTGGCCAAGCAGAAGTGGAAGGTATGTGGATGTTAGAATTCGTACGAAGATATTAAATCAGTTTTGTTTTGCAGAAAGCGTACAATGCAACGGCGGCCATTCGGCAATTGCAACAATTACGTATCAACAATCCGGAGAGACGTATCAGCAACGCATCGGCCGAGCATGCGGAAGATGGTGCCGCCGGTTCTGCGTCCACAAATTCCGTCGTCTCGCCGTCTGGATCAAGTGCAACGGCGTCATCGCCTACAATGCGTCCACAATCAGCGGCACCGGCCGTGTCGTCTTCAACGCCAGATATGGCCAAAAAGCAGTCGGCTGCGAAACGTTGATGAAGGTAAAGAAAAATGGAAAGCAGGAACGTAGGGCTTTATTGTAGTAGCCTAGAGGAATGGTAATGGCAACTTTTAATTCATGGATTTGATGTACAATATCGCTGCTTGATGCGGTTTTCTTTTATATTTCAAATTTGGCCTGGCATTCCGTCTTCATTTGCACATGTAAATAGGAGCTCATTTTTATCCTAGTCTAGGGGACAGTTTTTTGTACAGTATTGAATGAAAGCAAATTTAGTCGAGTGTCTATTTATTGACTATGCTTCTTTGTGCAATCTTTTTGGCCTTGTAGTCGGCAGCCGTTGAATCCAGTTTCTTTTACATGGTCACAAGGGTTTTAGTGTTTTTGTAATTTATGATTTTTTTTTCTGAATTCTTTAAAAGCCATGTCAGCTTGTGAGACGGGATTGAATTTTTCTTTGATGTACGTGTATTTTGAAATTGTGAAGCACCTTCCTGTATGGAAGGATGGGGGTTTTCGTGTGACGAATTTTTGTTGTGCAGCTTTTTGATAGAACTATTCTGTGCTAGCATATTTGAAAAGGGCATGTAACGTGAGATGAATTTTATGAATGCCATGGAATAATAACTTCGGATGCCGTATTCGGTAGCCTGGTTAGCGTAAACAGGTTTTCGGATAAAACCTTCATCGAAAATTGGAAGTTGGAAAATATCCTTGCATTGTTGCAGCTTCATTTTAAAATGAAGTTGATTTTACGCCTGGTTATTAGCCTAATATTGATCAACGCGTCTGATCAATCGATATCGATCGATTGTCATCCGGATGCGAATGCAACGGAAGAAAAATGCGTATCCAGAGGATGCGTGTGGATACCGAAATCCATTCAACGCGCACCGTGGTGCGAATTCGGTCATTCCGATGATCCGAATGCAATGGCCGGATACGATGTTGAAAAACAGATTTATGAAGGCCGAAAATATACGGCCAAATTGAAACGACGCGAAACGCCCACGTTATTCGGCGATGATTTTCAAACGGCCGTCGTTCGAATCGATCAGATCACTTCGGAAATCATGCGTATATTCATTATCGATCAAAAGCATACTGCGCGTGAAGCAATATATCCGAAATGGAGGAAACACGTCCGAGCATCGGATCATGCAAATTCGGATCCGGATTTGGATATCCGAACGGAAGCTAATCCGTTCGGATTCGCGATCGTGCGAAAAACGACCGGTATCCCGTTAGTGGATACCCGACGGATCCCCGGATTCACGTTCGCTTTACAATATCTCCAAATATCCATGAAAATTCCCAGCCAATATTTGTACGGCTTAGGCGAAGATACTCGATCGCAATTGAAACACGATTTTCAATACAGGAGTTGGGGATTATTCACCAAAGATCGAGCAATCGGTGATCCCGGATTTAATCTTTTCGGTGAGATTGCGCAATCTGGGCATAATCGCTCTGAGCGATTTTCTCGCGAATTTTGCACTAAATACGGCGTGTAAATGCAATTTTCCTAAATAATCGATCGTGCTGAATCCAACGATCACGATCATGATCATCAGAAATCAGTATATCGGAAATCGATATTTTGTGATCAATTTCCCGAATAAACATCCGGGACGAAAATAAACGACGCCATTTGATCGGGTGTGGTCGATTATCCAAAAAACATCGATCTTGGATTCATAATAGCTTCGATTTTGAAGCAATCAATCAATTTTGCCTATACTTCAAGTTTTGATCGCACATTTCTCGCGATCCTGAAGTGATCGAGACCATGTTTCGCATGTTTTCCTAGACAACAAATCATGCCCTATCCAGTGATCACGTTAAAATCGACCTCCAATCAATATTTCGAAAATCGATAATTTTGATCAACTTTCTAATTATGCGTCCTAGAGGAAATCTGATTGCACCGTTGGATAAAGCGTGAAAATCTGATCCAGAATCATGTCTCAACGAGGATTTTTGATAAATTTTCACCTTGATGAGTCTATCCAAAGATGAGCACTGAGCGGTTACAGTATGCCAAAATCGCCTGAGGCTGATTTTTGGCCAAAAACCAATAAAAAATCAGTGATATCGACATGGATTCATACATAATTCATCATGCCCAATCTAATGATCACATTGGTTTTAATCAATAATTGATACCCAGCAAATCGATATTTCTAATCGATCGATAATTGCAGGTGCTCAACCGTTCTATTTATGTTTCGATGATCAGCAGAATGCGCACGGTGTATTATTCTTGAATACACACGCAATGAACATAGTATTACAACCGGATCCGTCCGATCCTGATCGAGGCGTGATCACGTGGCGATCGATCGGCGGCGCCTTGGATTTTTTCGTATTTTCCGGTCCAACACCGGACGACGTGATTAGGCAATATACGAATATAGTTGGAAAACCAATGATGCCGCCATATTGGGCATTGGGATTTCAACTTTCTCGTTGGGGTTATTCGAATTTGACGTATTTGGAAAAAGTGCTGGACAGGAATCGATTAGCTCAGATTCCGTTGGATACTCAAGTGATGGATTTGGATTATTTCTATAAACGTATGGATTTCACCGTGGATCCGGTTGCGTTCAGGAATTTCAGCTCGTTCATTCGGAAATTGCACGACGAGTATAAAATGAAAATCGTGATCATTATCGATCCATCGATCGCTAGTCGACCATCGATCACTTATCGACCGTTAAACGAAGGCTTACGGATGAATGTATTCGTGAAAGATAATCGGACCGGTCGACCGTTGGAAGGTCGCGTCTGGCCGGGCGAAACGTATTTCGTGGATTTCACTAATCCAAATTCTACAATATGGTGGACAAAGATGTTCAAGGAATTTCATACGAATCAATCGATCGATTACGATGGTATTTGGATCGATATGAATGAACCGTCGAATTTCGTCGATGGCTCGTTGACTGGGTGCGCGGAAAATGGATTAAATAAACCGCCTTATAATCCGTTGATCTATTCGAATATGAACGAAATGACATTATGCATGGATTCCGATCATTTCATGGGAAAACATTACGAATTGCATAATTTATATTCGTACACCGAAGCCAGGAGTACGTATAAAGCTTTGAAGGTACGAATTGCGCAATTTGCCCTCAACGCATTTGCTCAATAATGTTATCAATCCTGCATTGATCCTGATCAATGCAGATTGCGCAATTTCGACTCCATAATCTTCACTAAAGCATGCATCTGTCCATAATTGCGCAATTATTCAAAATCCCGCCGTTTTTTCAGGCCGTGTACCCGGGGAAACGGGTATTCATATTGAGTCGATCGACATTCTCCGGTTCGGGCAAATACACGAATCATTGGACAGGCGACGACGCGAGTACTTGGCCGCAATTGAAATATTCCATAGTGACCACATTGGAATTCGGCATGTACGGTATGCCGTTGATGGGCGCGGATATTTGCGGTTTCCACCAAGAAGCCACCGAGGAGCTGTGTTTGAGATGGCATCAAATGGGCGCCTTTTATCCCTTCTGTCGGAATCACAACGATATCGGTAGTAAACGCGATCAAGATCCGGCCGCTTGGTCGCCCAATGTCACGGCCGTGATTAGGAATGCGTTCATGATACGATATACGTTACTACCGTATTTGTACACGTTATTACACGGGGCTCATACGAATGGTACACCAGTCGCTAAGCCTTTATTCTTCCAATACCCCAACGATACGCACGCCAGAATAGTGGACGATCAATTTTTATGGGGTGACGGTCTAATGATCGCACCAGTCATCACGCAAGGATCATTGAATCGATCGGTATATTTTCCGCGCGATCGATGGTACGATTTATTGAAATTCGATGAAATCCCACGTTCCAATGAAGGGCGGATTTTGAATATTCAAATGCCCTTGGATACTGTAGGATTGTATATTCGCGGCGGTGCGATTATGCCTAGCCAAAATCCGGCCATGACTACGACATTATCCAGACGGAATAAAATGAATCTAATCATCGGATTAGACGAAAATTCGCGAGCACGCGGTTCGTTATATTGGGATGATGGGGAATCGGAAGACGGGCCGAATAGTCGAATTCAATTCGAAGCATGGAATTCGGGAAATCAGGGTGGGATTCATATAAATGCGATCAAATATGATTACGAAATACAGCCGAATTTGGATACCGTATTTGTACATGGCATTAGGAATACACCGAAATCAGTGAAATTGGATGGTTCCCAATTGAGTCCGAAGCAAATTATTGCTGATCACTCGAAATTGATGTTATCCATACACGGTTTAGGGATGAAATTTGAGCAATCGCATGAGATTGTTTGGCAATTTTAACTTATATATCGTGATATTCGGTTGATTTGCTTGATTTCAATGTTACAGTATACCTTGGTAACGGGAAGCAATTCAGAGTTTGCCGCCTGTTTGCAATAAGTAGTCTGCGCCTCCTTATCACCATGTGCGCGTCTACAGAAATCCTGGATTTCTGGCACGATGCCAACAATTCGATGAATAATAAAATTCCCGATTTTCTCCCAAAATCGTCCTTCATTTCTGCCAATTTTGCAAAATCCTGATTCTAAAATCCGTTACTCATCCATCCATGGCCACTTTATTGAATTTGGAATTAGTTCATTATCAATGTTCATGTAAACAATGGCATCCGTTGGCGAAATTATATTTTTGTCGTCATTGTTTGGTGTTGAGATGCGGTTCGTGTGCTACGCATGAGGTAAAAGATTTCTGTCGTTCAGAATAATTATATAAAGCAGAAATTATTTTTCAGGTGGATAGTATTTACTGCCCGAATTGTTTGGAGAATATGCCGTCGGCCGAAGCGAGATTGAAAAAGAATAGGTAAGAATTTTTTAGTTCCAGAAATCACTGTTCTTGAAAATTTGATGCAGATTTCATAAATCCTTTTTGCAGATGCGGTAATTGCTTCGATTGCCCGTGGTGTGGACACGTATTATCCACGAGAGCTGCCAGTCTTTTGGACCCATCGAAAACGCCAGTAGAAGAACAGGTACCTAATTGGGGCTTCTCATAAAACAGCCTCTAACATACTTCGTTTCAGTCACCACCGGAGAAAGGACCGGGATCCGGAAAGAAAGTATATTATTTATCGTGTTTATATTGTCGATGGTCGTCGCGAGAAGCCGGAATTCCGGATCAAACCGTTGCCACGGGGAATTGGCCGGAACACGAGAATCCGCATGTTGGTGTGGTAAGGGAATTTGATTTTTCACTTGGTGTTCATTAGGAAGGCGTTCTTTCAGATGAACAACGTTCTCGACCAACTTCGTCAATTGGCTTTGATCGAGAAAACGGAACGTGAACGCAAGAAATACACCAAACGTCGATCGCATATTGCATTCTATTCAGTAAGTTCTAATGAGCCTGAAAAAATGGCTTAGCTTGAGTGTAATTGATTTCAGGATAAATACGCCACGTTGCTGACGCGCAGACGTCTCGGTTTGGGATTGAGCGACAAGTAAGACATTTTTAATCCTGAGGAGGCAGAGTAATTTAATGGATTCCCTTTTAGGGAGCAAAGTGAAACCAATAAACCGGTGGCTACGATCGAGGCGAGTGAAGATGTTGAGCCGCTGCCGGACGATGTATTCACCAAGGATGTGAATCTCGAAGAGAGTAAGCTTTTGACTTATCAAGTCGCATGTTGCGATTGACACGGAATTATTTTCAGTAACCACAGTTCGCCAACGTTTATCTCATCCGGAATCGCAGCCAGTGCGGTTGAAAGATTTGTATCCGTTGCGAAAGCAATTGATGTGCAAACGTTCTCAACGTTGCAAGGTAAGATGAGCATTATTGGGAATTCAATATTTGATGAATTTCGCATTTCAGGAATGCGAGCATAATTTATGCAAAGCTGAATTCAATCCGTCATCGATCAAGTTCAAGATTCAATTGTGCGCCATCTTCCACGTTCCAGAGGTGCGATTGGCGAAACCGGTGGCGTTGATTGTTGGACAGGTATTGAATTCATTGACATTTGTTCATCGTCCAAGATTGCCTTTTCTTTCAGAAACAATTCGTTTATTTGACCATCACCAATTTGACGGCTGCTTTGATGCACGTCGTTTTGTTGCCAAATGTCGAGACTGCGGATGATTCCAGATTCGTCAATGTAAGTATACTTGCATTGCGTCTGCGGACTGGTGTTTATAACTGTTCTTATTTCAGTTCGAATTGCCAGTGACCGAGCTTGCGATTCCGGTCAAGGATGACACGACTGAATTCGAGGAACAACAGAGTCAATCTCAAATGCAGAATTTCAAGGATGATCAAGAGTAAGATTTCACTTTTGCATGGTAAAGTTGGTACAAATCTGACTTTGTAGGGTGGTCGTATCTCGACGTGGTCATAAATTGGGCATCCGTTTGAGCGTGGACGTGAATCCGGATCAAGCTGGGAAAGATCTATTGGTAAGCATATCATAGTTTTCTGATTTCTCTCTCTAATTGAAGCTTCTGTTTTAGCTGAGCTTCATTATGAAATACGACTACATGAACACATTATTGCATTTGATCGGCGAACAAAAGGAACCGGAAATCGTGTGGTTGCAACAGAAAGTTATCATACGCTTGGACAAGACGGTGACTGAAGGTGAAAGTTGAACGTTGGATACGGATGATATGCACGATTCGTAGTGAATCAGTAGCTGATCGATTTGGTGTTTGATTTTTGTCTTGTGAGTGTGGATGTGCAATTGGATGTTTATGGCTATGGCGTCATTTTGGATGGCAAATATATGTTGACATAATAATATTGGCTCTTTTGACTAATTGGATAAAAAAGTCGTGTTAGAGATCGGTCATAGAAATCTCTATTAGAATTTCAAATTCCCGCCATGTTGTCTGCTACTTCCCGTTCACTGCTTACATCATTTCGGTATCGCGGTGTTGCGAATCGAGTTTGTGTTCGATTTTGGCTTTTTATGCTGGAATTTCGATTTCATTTTGGGAATAATATGTTTGAGTAATCAATTTTTACCGTATTAACCGTTTTATCGATATATTATTCGATCAACCATGACGTCGGGGCCGTATGCAATATTGCAAGGCCATTTTATTCTTCATGAAACCATCGGAAGTGGTCAGTATTGGAAATTTTCAAAAATTTGGCGAAATAAAAATTCTCAGCGTTTACAGGTGGATTTGGGAAAGTGAAAGCGGCTACTCACGTGTTAACCGGCGAGAAAGTGGCTATTAAAATTATGGATAAGATAACTTTGGGGGTAAGCTGAATTTTGATGCATTATTCTTGACTTTAAAAATTCTCATTTTCAGGACGATTTACCAAGAGTTCAAACAGAAGTGAAAGCGTTGAAAGAATTGGGCCACCAGAATGTCTGTCGATTATATCAAGTATTAGAGACGGAAGAGAGGATTTTCCTCGTATTGGAGGTAAGTACCTAATAATCATGAAGGATTCTTGAATATGATGCATTTCCTTTTTCAGCATTGCGCTGGGGGAGAATTATTCGATTATATCGTGAAGAAAGATCGTCTCCAGGAACCGGAAGCTCGTCATTTCTTTCGGCAAATTGTCTCAGCCATCCATTACGTTCATGGCAAAGGATATGCTCATCGAGATTTAAAGCCGGTAAGCCTATGGTCTTCTTTTCTGAAAGCATCTGCTGATACATTGATTTCAGGAAAACCTGTTATTGACGGAAGATTTGCAAGTGAAGGTGATCGATTTCGGATTGTGCGCAAAGCCAGAGGTAAGCTGAAGTTTAAAAGTTATCATGCAGAAAGCTAACAGGCCATGCATTTCAGCACGGCCTTAATCGAGTGTTGGAAACGTGTTGTGGAAGCCCAGCTTACGCCGCTCCTGAACTGATTTTTGGGCAGAGTTATTTTGGGAATGAGGTAAGCTTTGGCATTCAGTTTTTCAGTACGAGGTTGACACTCCCACTTTCAGGCTGACGTATGGTCACTTGGTATTCTATTATACACGCTATTGTGTGGATTTTTGCCATTCGAGGACGAAAATTTGCAAGTGATGTACAAGAAAGTTCAAGTAAGCTGCCTAATTTATTCTTATTGACCTATAATAACTGCATATGCATATTTCAGGCTGGGCGTTACGATGAACCGCATTGGCTCAGTGACGGTAGCAAGCGAATATTGAAAGCCATGTTGCAAACAAATCCAAAACGCCGAATTCGTACCGAGGAATTGCTTACTCATCCGTGGCTTACTGGAGATTATAAGCTGCCATTGAAGTGGCGGAGCATTTACGAAGTGAGTGTTTTCTTTTATGATGTATTCATTGGCTGATAAAGTTCTCATTTAGCCTGCCATTGTGGATCGCGAATGCGTTTTGGAAATGGCCTTGCATTACGGTTATACGACTGAAGCGATGTTGGATCGCGTAGACGAAGTAAGCCATGCCATCTTACTGCCAATGCATTTTATAACTGCATACCTTGTTTTAGTGGAATTATGACGAGATATCGTGCACTTATTTCCTTCTGCTCCAACGCAAGCGTCAAAGAAAGCCAGTTATCCTGCCTCCAGGTCCTTGGAAAGGTCGCGGTTATGTGAATGGGGTAAGCTTTGCTTATTTGCTCTACTCAGCAAGGTTTGATGCAATTTAATTTTCAGTCTTCTGCTCAAAATTCCATTGTCCGTTCACCCACTATTCACGCGTCGTTGGACCGCGATTTGAATCAATTTGGAGAAACTGACGATGAAGATGGGCGTGGTAGGCGTGGACGAACCACGAAACATTTATTCGATGTGCCGAAATTGGCCAGCTTGGAAGCTACGCCTGCCTACCAGACACCGGTGAGCATTGCTAGTATTGAAATTTGGCAATGCCAGCCGGTATTGCGAATGCTGTATCGATCTTGTTTTAGAAATGCTCCTACACCAGAGCTGTGGCCAAGAGCGCGGATTCACTCACCCCATTCGCATCCAAACGCTCAATTTCGTCCAAACAAAGCGTCCTTGGTTACGATAAAGAGAACGTGCAACCAAACGGCGGAGAGAATGGCTGCGGATCGTCTGACGCCGAGAAAGTGGAGGGCACCGAGGAGAATCACGTTGAGAACGAGGCGAAAATGAAGCCAGAAACGGTCAAGTCGACGCAATGGGCCCCGATGGTCGTTTATTCTACGCCTGCTGGCAACAAAGGTATGCTTATGCGAGGTTTCAGTTTAGCAATCTAAGTATGGTTTCCGCTTTTTAGTGCGGAAAATTCAGCTTACGACTGCTCAAATTGCTGGGCTGAAAGATCAGACGCCGCTTAGTACTCATATGAGGTAAGTACTGTATGAAACAGTTGTTTGGTTAGTTCATCCATACTGCTTTTTTAGGCAAATCATGAACGAGGAATTTGGAACCATGCACCTCAAGCCACCATTATCCGATAGACCTCCTAGCGGTTGCGGTCGTAGTCCACGTTCGAAATCCAGAGTGGAACCGTTCCGTCGTCGTGTATTCAACAGCGTGGAACGCAAAGTGGATCGCGTGATCACCGCTTTGACGCCAAAACGGTACCGCGGTCATACGCCAACGCCAGTGAAGGTCAGACTGACTCAGGTGAGAAAATGGCTTTTCTAGTAGAAGCTGAGCATGCTACAAGATACCTCTGCTGTTGTAGACATTGGTCAACGTTTCGACCACATCATCGAAATGCGAGGAGCAGGTTCTGGCCGAGCTATTGCGCGTTTTTGGAGAGAAAGGAATCACCTGCAAGCAACGAGGGTAAGCGATAGAGTTGATATGTGTCTCATTACATTCCTGATCCAAACTGTTGTTTTCAGATGGACCATACGAGGAAAGACGAAAGACAAGGACGAACGTACAACGTTGACATTCGAGTTGGAAGTGGTTTACGTGGAATCGTTGCAAATGGTCGGTGTTCGACGCAAACGTCTCAACGGTCCTTCGTTCATGTACAAGAAGATTTGCGAGGATATTCTGAATTTGGCGGGTCTGTGAAGAACAGATTGATTTGGAAGCCATATTTTTTGGCAGGATGACCCTTTTATTATGGTATTTATGTATGCTAATGATTCGCCTTCATATTTCTTGACGTTTATGTATGCTAATGATTCGCCTTGATATTTCTTGACGAGTTACATCATCATGTACTGTTCTGCTGATTTGTAAAATGGTTTTAACATAATTTATTTTCGTGAATTCATGAATTGAAATGGGTGATTCTCACCAGTATCGTGATTGAAATTTATGAGTTTTGCTGTGCTAAATGTAAGCTTAATTTAGATTTACATTGGCTTGATACGTCTTCTTGGGTGGTCCGCGAATAGTTCAGTTGGTAGAGCGGAAGACTAGCGGTTGCGGCGATCTTTAGGTCGGTAGTTGTTCTAAACAAAGCAAAAAGGCTGTTTTTGATGTGGCCGCGAATAGCTCAGCTGGTAGAGCGGAGGACTGTAGTGCTAGCAGCAAATCCTTAGGTCGCTGGTTCAAATCCGGCTTCGCGGAAT
>JAQIWJ010000721.1:0-16996 GCA_034695185.1 Discolaimus major
TCTATTGGGCCTGTTAGCAGCGTCAGCCAGTAAACGGGGCTGTTTAGCGGAATCTCTGCTTAGAAAAGGGAAAAAGCAACCGGTTAGCGGCGGCTCTGCTTAGAAATTGCAAGAAGTGCTTTTTTAACCGAGTTCGCTGGTTAAAATTGCAAAAAGTGAGCAGAGGAGAATCTCTCTAAGGGAAAAGGCTTAAATAGAAGCTCATAAGAAAGAAAAAGAGCTTAGTCAGTGGAAAGCAATCCACTGAAAGTATTTCTTTTCAGCTGACCCACCGTCCGAAAAGACATTAAACTAGAATGGTGAGGGAATAAGACCATAAACAGGATGGTCCAGAGAAAAGAGAGAGAGAGAGAGAGAAAATAGTAGGGGGCGGCTACTACAGAGAGAGCTCAGTAGACAGAATCTACTAAAGGGAGAGAGCTCAGTGGTGAGGGACCACTAGAAAAGTGGGAATAGGCTGGCGTTGAATTAGTCAGCTAGAGTACGCTCTGGTTTCTCTCACTCAAGATCCACCTTTATTGATATAACGTGGTCTTGCGAAAAATAGTGACCGAGAAAATACCATTGCCGAAAAATATACTCTAGTTTGACTATGACCAACGATCAGGACCTATAAAAGCTCAGGCCGTGAATATAGAGTCAATGGATCTCTCAATATTAGCTCTCTCTTTCTCAAGGGAAAAGACCATAAAGAGGATGGTCGGTAAAAGAATGTTGAGTGCGCATTCTAATGGCTGAAACCGCAGAGGTTCTCCAAAGTCAAGAAAAGACTAAGCCTTATGAAAATGAGTGTTTTAGAGACGATGTATCTCTAGAATCGGGAATCGAAAGGTGGTGATTATTAAAATGAACTTCTATTCAGAAGTGAGAGAGATGGCTATGCCTATCTAGCCAGAAGAGTCAGTTTACGCAGAAAATAATGACTCTGGGATGACTGAGCGGATCCAGACATAGAAAATCGGCATAGTCTAGTGGAGGACTATGGCCGAATAATAATTTGTCTAATCTGGGAATGTCGATTGGATCGACTTTAATAGACAATCGAGAGTTCGTGTATCAATTATTAGAGTGATGCATACTGGACCGTTTGAGATGGGAAAACGGTGTTGCATCCACCAACATCTCAAGCTGAAAAAGGTTCGGTAGGATAGTCGTGGGTCTGAAGTGATCAGAAATGATCCGAAAATATACTCCTAGTGCCCCGGCTGATCCATTGCCGGTGCCGGCGATCCGCGGTGAGTCTGAAACCTCGGTGGAGTGATCTTCTGGTTGCTGGGGGGTAACGGCCATGGACTTCGGTCGCGCGCGATATGTCGGGTGTAAAGGCACGCTTGGTTGAATCTGGTTGAACACCTTCACGTGGTGCCAAGCGTCATTAGGGCTTTTGCCTGAAGCCAAGAGTCAACCAGTAGAGAAAAGAGAAAAAAGGCCCTACGTGTCTTTGACACTGCAAGTCGCTGATTCCAGATAATTGACTTAGCGGAGCTTCTGGGAGTTGATCCTGGATTTTCCGACTGATTCTGGATAGGTGACTGGGTGGAGCTTCTGGGGGTTGACCCTGGATTTTCCGAAGCGCCTGCCAAAGCTGAGACGAGTGAAAAATCTCGTCAAAGCAAGTGCCTATTGACTGCCTCCACGCGGCGGCGGGTGGAAACTGATCAGAAATGATCAGGCGAAAGTCAAGGGCTATTAATTTGAAATTTCACTATCGATCAATGTAATAATAGCGTGGCCTTATCAAAGGCAAGAAACCCAGTATAAGTGAAGGGTTATACTGGGACATCGACTATTGGACTAGTCGATGGTTAGGGATATACAGGCATCCCTTCGATCATCCTATTTTTTCTAGTGGAGTTAATGCTGATCAGTCATTTTCTTGATCAACATATATGTTCGTATTTCAGCCAATATAATACTAGATCATCTAATCGAAGTAAGGCCTCTGTGACTCTTCCATTGCCGACCATCATAAGCTTCTGTTAGTCGACTCGGCCATGAATGAATAGAAAATAGAGGCCTCTCAGCTTTTAGGCAAATGCCTCAGAATAGAGTGATAGTCCCAATCTACTAGTCATTAGTATCAGTTACTAGAATAGAAACTGAAAGCGACCTTGCCTATCCAGAAACGGATTCATAAGAAACCATAACGGGTAGCTATTATGACTGATTGATTTCCTCTAACTAATCGAATGCCGCATTCATTTAGAATTTGTTTCCAGTCCACTGGAAGTCTAAATACTCGATAATCCAAACAACAACATGTCATAATAGACCCGAGAAATTCTCTTGCCTTATAACCAGGGTCATTTCAATTTGCCTAAGTCAAGTTAATGCTGATTCAACAAAATTATGAAGAAGCGAACTCTCTCGGGTGTTTTTCCTTTTACATATTGGATTCATAGCCATAGTGAATAAGAAGTCTTGGACTTCATTAGCTAAATCATGGTCGTCATGATTAGGGGCTGTTCAGCTCCTTATTTTTTCTAACTACAGTTAATGCTGGTCTGCCATTTTCTTCCGAAGCAATATTAGGTCCAAAATTATCAAGTCTGCATGGATGGATATCTGATTGAAATCACATGCATCGTGGTCGATTTTATGTACGACCATGACCAAACCATCTATTTTGTTCAGGTCGCCAACGGAATACTGACTGATCATAATGGATACTGAAGAAAATCACTCATTTTCATGTGCTGATGGATAGCCAACAAAATTTCTAATTTCAAAGGCGAATTTTTATGGCAATTCACATAATGAATTTATAGTTGATCATTCACCCTGCGTTCAATGTGATTATTCTTGTCCAAAATGATGGAACCTGTTGAAATCATATGTGGGAGTTCTCATACATGACCTTTTCCTACTCGATACAGCCCATTTTATGATGAAAAATTAGGTACACTGAAAGTCTTTGAGCTTATTAGAAAAATACCTATTGGCCATTCAAAGTGTGTTCTTAGTCATCCATATTACCAACATGCGATTGGCTTTCATATTTATATGCATCGAATCCGCATGCTGGTCAACCAGCACATTGCCTGGCGCATCTTTTCATGAAAAATGATTCAATTTCCTTACGTATCTGATCCATATGAAGAACTGGATGAAACAAATTGATGGTCGATATCTATGTTTACGGATTTAGTGTCGCAAAATCTGATTGTTTATATTATTATAATACCATGACAATAGTATCCATTTTTCCAGTATGTACTGGCTATGATAGTCGCCTTATGTAAATCACTTCACGATTCAGCCAGGAATTCAAAAGGATTTTACTGGAATATCTTTTTCCCACTTCATTTCAGTTCTCATGTCAATCAACTTCCCTAAAAATACATCTTCAATTTCTGTGAAATTTGCATGCCTAAAACATTATACTTGTAACCGCGTGCTCATGTTTGCTGAAGGTTAATTTTGGAAAAATGTGATCGTCGTCAATGGTCTGCATTCTGGTTTCCACATGTTTGATCTTGATTTCTATTCCATAATCTGAAAAGTAATTCGATCAGACGATCACATTCCGAAAAATCAAATGTTGGTTTACTGTAGGTCTTGGCCAGTGCGCCTGCATCGTTGATGTCCATCAAAGTGTTGTCCAAGATTAATTCCATCAAGAATTCGATCAATTGACTACCGAATTTCTTTTCACCAATGATAGAGCCAAGATTTGTGATGAATTTTTCCCTTGCATCTTTGTCACCACGAACGGAAATTTGTTTGATTTTATCTTTAGTCAGTGCAGAGATGCCTTCAGTTTTTGAGAATGGGCCAATACCAGGGATATCTGAAGCTATTTCCTGCAGTGATCGTGATCACTTTGCAAGCAGTCACTCACTAAACGTGACCAAAATTCGAATCGCTGTCTCAGTATCAATGATGGTATGGCTGACCAAAAATTTGATCAGATGATTAACGAATGATGCTGGATTAGGATCTTTTGATTCCAGAATTGTGACCGTGCTGAAATCCTTGGTTCCATTTGCATGGATCACAGGCTTTTTGATTGGTTTTTGTTGGATCCAAATTGTCTTGATTGTAACTACCACATTGAAATCTGCAGATCATGGCATACCGTAATCGCTGTGTTCAACACGTCATGTATTTCTTACCAAATTGCTTAGCTAACCCAATCATATAGGCCTTAGTGACGACTTCATTCTCAAGCCCTAGCTCCAACAATTGCTTGAATAAAATCAATTTATGCTGGCTGCCAGTGCAGGTCGGATTCTTTTGGAGATATGCTGATATCCAAGCGACGAATTTGATCTCAGCATCCGGATCACCTTTGAGGTTGATTTTGGAAACTTCTTCCTGATTGAGGGGTTTCACATTTTTGGTTGGGAGTTTTGGATTGCCATCAATGCCTGAAAATACTAGGTCATGCATGTGCTTGTCTAAAGAAAAATTATTTTGTGCAGAATGGCATACTGTAGCCATGGCAATGCAAAAACGATGTATAAACGCCTTACCAAAAGTCACAAGGACCCTTCCAGCAATATCTGTAGTTATGACCTTGCTATCAGTCAGCTTTCCAATAACTTGGATAGATGCTTTGCCATATTTCTCTGCATTTCCAGCACTGATAGTAACGTAAGCTTTTTTGATTCGTTTGCTGGAACCGTGTTGAGCATTGCCTTGTTTCGGTTTGCATGCACTTTTCTCAAATTCGGCTTTCTTCTCATCAGGACACCATTTCTCCAGGTCAGCCAGGTTTTGCTCTTCAGCCCAATCATCATAGGCGTATTTTTTATAACCAGGCCATTGGTCATAACCGGCTGGTTTGCTGAAATATTTCTCGAATTCTTTCAACCGTTGCTGAGCTGTCATCTTTTGTAAGACGGATGGTTTTATGGAATCTTCCCATTTCGTGTAGCATTTCTGTTTCTCAGCGGTCCATTCTTCGAATTCAGCTGGTCTTTTATCGGTTGATGGTTCGGCATGCGAAGGATCCTCTTTTGGAGCTTTCTGTGGGTTTTGCTCAGCGACCCAGTTTTCGAATTTGACCTTTTTCTCAGCAGGAGTCCATTTTTCAAGATCAGCCGGAAGTTGGGATGCTGACCATTTATCATATGCGGCCTGCTTTTTGACCGACCATTTTTCATATGCTGTTGGTTTCTTGTGAGCTATCCATATCTCAAATGCGGCTTTCTTTTCGGCTGGCGTCCATTTCTCCAGTTCAGCTGCTGTCTTGGACGCTGCCCAACGGTCATAATTGAATTTCTTCGATGCTGACCATGTCTGATATTCCGCGATTTTCTTAGCTGCTTGCCAAAGTTCGAAATGGGTTCTCCTCTTATCCGGTGTCCATTTTTCGAAATCAGCCGGCCTACCACCATCTTCCCATTCATCATAAGCCGCTTTTTTATCATGACTCCATTTCTCGAATTCGGCTGGTTTATTGGCTACCGATTTCGAACCGCCTGGTCGCCATTTCTCAAAACTGGCATCCTTATGGTCTTCTTCGGAATCACCAGCGTCGCCTTTTGTCCATTTCTGGAGTTCGGCTTCTCTATGATGATCATCGGTATCAGCCTCAAGGGCAACAGTATAAGATAAGCATGCGAATATTAGCAGACCTTTCATCCGATCCATTTTCAGCATTCGAAGCGGATTAGTCCAGAAGTGGATATATGAATTGCTAGCTTATGGATGGTAGGCTTTTGTACCATATCCCAGATATGGATGGCTATATTTGAATTGAGCAGCTGGATAAAGCTAACTAAAGACGAGGCGGATAAACGCCTTAGAAAAGGTTCACGATTAGGATTTGCAACAGGTGTGTTTATGTTGCGTGTCATCAAAGACTTTAGCCAACAGGGGACTTCAGCTATTGGAAAGCAATATTTGATACTGCCATAGGCATGTGATCGATCGAATATTCATTGCCAAAATATGCGATCGTGCTTGCAAAAATTGGTCAGTTTTTTGAACCTATCTTCTTATCAGCAGAGTCCTCAAAAATCAATGTTCACCATGACGATCATTACAATAGCATACAAGTTTTGTTCACAATGCTACAGTAAGACACAATAAGGATAAAAATTATCTTCAAGACCATGCCCTTGGTGGATTGCCATTCACATTCGCATGCGACCCATTGGTCTGATTCAATTGCCCAGCCTGACCTTCATACACCTCGCACATCGAAAAAATTCATTGCGAAAACTGACACTTATCACGATGTACATATAAAAATGCATCATCCTAGCTAAATTCTCAGTCAACCCTTGAAAAATATATGTCTTATTATAGGCATTCCTATTATCCAACCAAGTTTGAATAACCTCAGTGGTGCTATCGAAACCATTCGGGCTATGATCGAATATTTGCCATGCGATTGTGTAAATAATTTGACCCAATTGATTCAAAACGCATAATCCAGTACTGACGATCAATAATTGAGTTGCTGTTTTCATCTGATCAGCTTGCTGATCAACCTTTTGATTGGTTGCGTTTGCTGCATGGGGCACTGTTCGCCTTTTCTTCAAATATCGTTTCACAATGGTCACTACAGTAACCAGTGATAAACCGCACATGGCAGCCATGATAAAAAACGGCAACATCTCATCGCTGATCATATACCAGTACGCATATGCGTCAGAATATGAGAATAGGCTGTATGTGAATGTATATAATGTATCGTTGGTCAATGGATCCAATCTGGGTTCCAATTTATTGAGTAAAGCATAATGGAAACGGCCCAAAATGCCTGCTGCGAGTGATATCATGACAATCGAGATAGCAAATTTTTGAGTATTGATCTGCTTGTATTGGACGGGGAATTTGACAGCGATCATCCGTTCCATGGCGATACCGATTGATATGAAATCACTGACCAGGGATATTGAGAATACTGGTCCCTGAAATGAACAATATGTTGGTATGCTTTGCAAAATCCTATTGGTTGATGCGGTATACTGTACTTGCATAAATTATAACATACTACATATATCAGAATGGTATACTGTCATTATGACTTCGCACAGAGTAATATACCTAAACTGTTGATACGCGACATGCATGTCTAAAGTTTAGCATTGTCAAAGACCAATCACGAACCAGCAGTGCTGGGTGGCAAGAATATTATCATATGGACCAATTTATAGTTGAACGGTATAGAATCATTAGGCTTGATATATATGTGCAAACTGTTATGTACCTTACTGTCGAAATTTTTATGCAATGATATAAGAATGGTATTCTCTAATTATGACTTGGTATACAGTAATATACCTAAACTGTTCATACATTATGCGTGTATCTCAAGTTTAGCATTGTCTAAGGCCAACCACGAACCAGCATTCCTTGGAAAGCAAGAATTGTACAATCCTTACTGTACGAATCAGAAATGTATGACATAACTCAGTTATAATCAGCAAGATAATCCAGTATTCCTTACCTTCACAATTATTCTTAGAATGCTTGCGAAATAATACTTTTCCACGACAGTATTATTTATATGACAAATGGCATGAATAAGAAATAATACATTGAATATCACATCGCATCCAGCCAATGCTTTATGATAGATATAACTGGGTTGTTTGAAATTTCCTTTGAATAATGTAAATAAACTCAAGGCATTGCCAAGAATGCCGAGTATGCAAAGAGCATAATCAGTGAGGAATAACCCTTTGAACACGATCCCATATTGGGTCAATTGATGATATGTATCCCAAGAGTTGAGCCATTGATCTGGATTCACATGGATCCAGGGCCAAGTACACGAATCTGTGATCCGTTTTTCAGGGGTACTGGTACCCCACCAATCATTGGCAGTACCATTTGGCACGCATGAATCCATTTTCCTGAGAATATGTAAGAGTGATCCGACTTTTACCTGGAGCTGGCTAAACGAATGCCCTTTTATGATAATAGAAATCACGGGGTATGAGAAGGATTTATAATTACAGATAATGTCCCCGGTGACCATTATGTGTGGGTAGCCATGCATGTTATTGGAGACCTCGTGCCAGGCATCCATGTTGGATTAGATTGGTAATTACAGATATTTCCTGGCATGTGGCAAGCTGAGTGCAATGATATTCGAGAAGTACATTCTCCACGTTTCTTGGCATTAGGCCTGGCAAAAGAGCTTATTCATAAATGGAAAATGACAGAAAGCATTCGACCAGATTTCTTGTATGGATTACCAGTCTTATGATATCGTTGCGTTGCTGTTGTGAAATTCTAAAAAGATCTAGCATATATATGTCGAGAATTGTGAGCTGGCTTTCAAAATGCTGTAAAAATCTATACGCCTACTCAAAACATCAATAAAATCGCGTTTCTCCAATTGAGGCTAACGCCCAGTACACCACTCCATTCAGCGTAAACAGGATAATGATAAGGATGTCACGCTTTCTCAAAAATGCACGCCCAGCAGGATTATGCGTCAGAACGATGAAAATCTTATCAGCACCTTTTGCAAAATACACAACTCTTCCTAAACTTGATGAAAATTAAGCTTGATTGTAAGGTGAGTTGAGAGGTGCAAAGATGGCTGGCATAAAATTTCTGGCAATATGCGCATTCTTGCCATGGTTGATTTTTGCACAGGATGATTTTCCACATCCATGTGAAAATACATTGACCACGCCTGGTCCAGAGCTAATTGGTAAGTTACTGTAATTTAGAAGTTCTCCAAGAAATTGAACCTTGGACCACAGCTATACCAGCTAAACCCCATTTTTAATGACCTTAGGAGGACCCGCAGAAATTTGGTTCTTTCTATTTGCGGAGCGGGTTGTATTCTTCACCATACGAAAACCAGTTTTTGCCCGCAAATAGAAAGAACCTTTTTTCTTGCGGGTCCTCCTAAGGCCATTAAAAACAGGGTTTATGCATGTTTTCCATTCTACCAAGATGTCACATCAGTTCAGCACTGTAAAATTTCTGAACAGACTCAAAAGAATAAAACCTGTTTCTTCAGATACTCAGAAAGCAAGATTCAAACGGTCATTATTATTGACTCGGACCAGCTGCAACATTTGGGACTCATCTAGCTACGATCCATACAACTACATGTGCTGCAACCATACATTGGCAGAAAGACTACCAAATGCAGCATGCTGCGGTATAATCAGCTACGATTCATCCTTGTACATGTGCTGCAATGAGAGCATATCGGTGAAAATCAATAATGGCGCCTGTTGTGAATCGTCCAGTTACGATCCAACCAGACAAACGTGTTGCCAGGATAGAGTGGTTTTGAAAAAGGCGAATGGTGCATGTTGTGGAAGAAATCTGTACGATGTAATGGATTTCATGTGCTGTGCTGGAGAGGTAGTCCCAGCACTTGTATTGGAGCATGGAGGAGCAGCAGCATGTTGCGGAAAGCAGAGTTATGATCCGAAGAAGCTCCTATGTTGTAACGATACTTTGGTACCTCGTCAAGATGGATTCGCATGTTGTGCAAAATCGAGCTACAATGTGGCCAAATCGCTGTGCTGTCAGGGACTGATTCAACCGATGATGTCCAATGGCGCATGTTGTGGGTCAGAAAGTTATGATACATCTGTGAAAACTTGCTGTGGAGGTGCGGTGCAAATGAAGGAAGGATCGAACAGCGCCTGTTGTAGGAATGCGGCTTACAATCCCACAAGTTCCAGTTGCTGTGATGGAGTGATCGTTCGCAGTCCATACTGCTCTGGTTTTTCAACAACCACCAGCCCATGGTGGTGGACCACCACTACGCCATGGTATTGGCGCACAACAACTACAACGCCATGGTACTGGCGCACCACGACATCGCCTTCAGAAACTACTACATATCCTTGGTGGTGGACAACTACCAGCAGACCCTGGTGGGAAACAACCACAAGTTCATGGCCGTGGTGGACGACGACCACAATTCCTTGGCGTACCTCATCTGCTTCAGCAAGCAGCTCAACACCATCATGGTGGCGCACGACTTCCAGCGGTCCAACAACCAGCAGACCCTATTGGGTAAGTACTACAACATTTAGGCCAGAAACAACCACAGCATGGACCCCTTGGTGGTGGACCACTTCAAGAGGTCCGGAAACTTCAATAACTCCTTGGTTTCGCACTACTTCAAATGGCCCAGGAACCACAACGTACCCTTGGTGGTGGTTAACGACATCAGGTTCCCCTAAAACTACCAGCTATCCTTGGTGGAAAACTACTGGCCCAACACCTGAAACAGGAACGGCACCACCATATACAACTTCAAGATATTGGTGGATGTCTACCAGCACTCCAGAGCCTGCGACCACTGCACCATCGTGGCAATCGACCACACCTGGTAAACCAAGTTTTTCTTGACATCTGACAATCCATAATGCTATTGTTCCAAATTTCAGGTCCATATCAGGTCTTTCAGAAAATAGATGACGTTTGTGTGATCGAGACACCATTAGCTGAAACCGAAATTCAGAATATTGGAGAATGCGAAACTGCTTGCAGAATGGCCAATTGGTGTCACAGTTTCAATGTAATCGATAGGAAACGATGTCAACTGTTCTCTTGGTGGATCAAAGATGGACCACGCGCCTTGTATGGTGCAAAGAATTGCGTTTATTACAGTTATTTTCAATGAACAGGACAACCATAAGGCTTGCTTGAATTTAGATAGAAGGAGTGATTGTTGCCATTGATTTCGGTGCAAATTATGTATGTGTAAGCAACTGTTTGCTGGGATCAGCAGTACTAAAAGTGAACATTATCGTCGCTAAAGACTCAATGCCTTCGTCAATTGTGACAGTGTAGATATATACAGTATGACACAAACAGGACTCGCAACAGCTTGGTCACCACCAGTAGAAATTATAACTACGATTGAAAATGGATTCAAATTTACTGGTGGTTGAAAACTGAATAAATGTAGCTATGTTCATCACCATGCAACTGCCGGCATTTGCAAGCGTTGACACCATCCATTTCAAATACCAAAAGTTCGTAATTGGTTCGTAAATATACTGAATTTCCAAATGCAATCATAGCACAAAACGTTCTGTTGAGTTTTGTGCACAATCAACGGGTCCTTCCCATGAACGGCCATTATCAATGGATTTATAATAACCGTAATACGTCCCCACATAAACAGTTTTTCATAGTCCCTTAGATCACATAAATGAAATTGTAGTGATGCCTTATTTTCTGGTACAAATTTTCAGCTGGACTCCATGTGATTCCATTGTTACAGCTGATATGCAACGCCTTGCGTTCCCTCCTAAATAAATTGTATCGCCCTCCTCTGAGATAAGTAAGGTGTAGAAAAAATTGGTGGAAACGTTCAACGAAGTTATGCTTTTATTTATCCAATGACATTGTAGATAGATTATAAAACAGAACTCTGTCAAGGTTCCTCACGACCAATCCAAATTATCTATCATTGAAAATTGATTACATTTACTTATCGATAAAGACTGATTGATTGAATGAAGCCGTGTTCATTTCCATGCAACTGTCGACATTTGCCAACATTGATACCCTCATCTTGAAGTAGAAGAAGTCCTTTTTTGCTAGTTCCAAGATACAGTGCATTCCTGGTATCAGCCATGGACCAAATGTCCCAGCTGATCGAATTTGATCCACAATCAATGGGTCCTTCCCACGAACGCCCGTTATCCCTGGATTTATAGAAACCGAATAGTGTAATCGATTACTTGTCTCGTAGTCGTGCAAAATAAATCATACTTCGCCTAAATCATAACATATGGGTCCTCTAACTGGTTTCTAGAAATGATGGCATTTTAACCGCAGCCTGGTCAGATACGCATGGTGTGGTTTTGGCCACATAAATAAGACCGGTCATTTTGGCGACCCCACCAATACCTGTGGCTGATCACTTGCTTTACTTGATGGATCCCGCTTTGTGACAGCATTAGCTAACACTATGCAAAAAAATCAGCACTTAAAAATAAGTAACAGTGGAGCTCGAGCACATTTTCCATAATAGGTGATGCGGTCTTATTTATATGGCCGCCACTTTACCTTTGGTGGCAGTGAAATCTGGCGTTTCTGAAGATCAGATTTTAGATAAGCCTTGCAATCAAAGGCATGGCCAGTGCTGGATCAGAGGAATGGTCCTTTCGAATAATCATTTTATCAAATCTGCTGGTTATCCGAAATTACAATAGCAAATATCTACAATCTTCTCACTGGCCCCAAGACAGGAGTGGTAGACACTCTAAAGAAGGATTGGGTCCAAAAAAAAACAGGTACAGAAATGTACAGTGCATTTTGTAAGAATAATGCTTTACTGACCTTGGTTCAGTTTCTTGTGAGATCTGGTTGTATTCCACAGTCACAACAAATGTCAGAGACTCCAGAAAGGAACTGCTCCAAGAGCCGAGTACAAAAGGATATGGTATATGCATACTATACCTATTCTAAACGCAATATTCCAGAAAACTTGTCTTTCGTACAATGATCAAAATCACTACATCGCATCACTTTATCCAGTTAAAGTAAAATTATCAGTTATTGTAAAATTATCGTATATGGCATAATGCATTCTAGGAATACCGTAAATACTCATTTATTCCCCCCCCCCTCAAATAATTGCCCCTCCCCAGACCCAGTTGAAAAAATAAATGCCCCAGTCTTCTATTTGCATAGTATTTACGGTAGATGGGGAGCAAAAATTATCCTCCATTCATTATGCAGTTGCCTTATTCGGAATAAATCCTGACTGTACCAGAGAGCTTATAGTAATCGATTTTATCATAACCTGCTTCATTCTCACGATATCACATAAAAAACTAATGATACAAAGATACCGTACTGATACAATCCAGAAAATTATTCTATCCCAGCCAAATTCAATACAACTTTGGCTTAACTTGAGTGAACAGGGTGATTGGTCACATAACTAGCGCCTACAAAATGTTATATAAGATATTCTTATCGTCAATGATTATATTTAGTCGTACTTTTTCAATAGAAACATAATGTCTAAGATGCCTGCAAATTATATGGAAAATTAAGTACAAAAAATATTTTGTATAAAACTAAGATGCATGGTGGGACATTTATTCAGGCATGCTATTTATCAATGGCAAAACGACCAGGCTCTTGAGGTTATATGAAACTAGCACTGGGACGGGAGCTTGCATAAAAAGGCCTTGGGTTCAAAGGAGTACTGTATTTTTCTAAGGATTTGTAGTATGTACTTACAGGCATCTCAAAGCATATTGGTTGACTCCAAGGCAAGGGTAGATACTCAGGAGGGATTAGGTCCAAGAAAACAGTACAGAAATGTGCTGCTGTAAATTCGCAAGAATGATGCGTTACTGTCCTTGGTTCCTGTGAGATTTGGTTGTGCTCAACAGTGACATCAAGCGGCATAGATTCCAGAAAGAACTGCTCCAAGAACCAAGTACAAAAGGGTATGGTATTTCCATAATGATACTTATCAGGGCTGCAAATAAAATTTGGGATGCCATATGTCTATCGATATGGCGCTGAACTCAACGCCTCAGCATATTTTTTATATCTGCAAAACTATTTTGTGCCTGCAATTCTCACCACATGCTTTTGCATTCAATTAGCTGATTATCTCAGACAATTCATTTGCTATCACCTAGCAATGCCATATTGGATGGCACAGACATAGTAATTCCAAATCTCCCTTCCCCTTCCCAGTGCATCTAGGCCAATCATAGGATAAAGATAAATGGTAATTGCTAGTGAAATTCTTTCCTGTTCGCATCGGTACCTGGTGGAGACTGGTATCAGATTTCTCATGCCAACTCTCTGGTCGCATGTTTAGCATAATGCATTTCACGTGAATCTGGAGAGCAATTTTGGCACGTGAACAAACTTTTCACATGTGAATAAACGTTTTTACTTGGCTCTGCACGTGAACTGGAGAAAGTTTATGCAGCTAGCCAAACAGGGGGCAGTGCTAATCACATAATACTAGATTAGGTTTTGGTGTTTATCGTCTAGATTTGGATCAGTTATCAATAAACTCACGCCTGGAGGTTAGCACGTTTTTAGGGTATCGCCTACGTTATCACCAATGAACTGACATGGCAGATGGACCGCCTGGTCCTGAAGCAAAAATGATGGCACTTTGCTGAGCTGGCTATAAACATCTGGCCATTTTTTGTGCTGTCACCGCTTGCCGTGCTTTTTGCTGGACTGCTGAAGATGCAATTTGCAAGTGCTGGCAAAACATACACCAAAATTGACACGCTTAAACTTTTATCAGTATCCATTTTCTACTAGTCAATCAAATCCAAAATTGCTGTACAGCATAAACGCACAAGACAAACATAAATGCAAATATATATCTTAAGTAGTGTATATATCCCTATTTTGTACAGCAATCAATCGATCTATCTATCATTAACCTTGACGCACAATCATTGCATTTGATCTCTTCTTGCCGATTTCACTGTGATCAGCCACTTTGGGAACTGATCCACTGATTTTGGCTATGGCCATTGGAACCAATAGAAGGCAACTCGAAACCATACATGAATTTTTGAATATAGTGCATATGTAGAAAATCGAAGTCGGCTGATGAGGGTACGGTATTGACGCCAATCCACGCACTATCAATGCGGATGTGATGGCAATGATCACTTTCTGTACCGAATTGAATCGAATTTTGCTGATCACTTGTGCCCATGATGTCGAAGTGATGCAGTAGCCAGTGGCCATGATAATACTGAAATTTCTGTACACGCTGTGCCATGGTGTAGTGGACAATTTCACATATGATCGAACTGCGCAATGCTTCAAGGCCAATTGGATAGTGCGATTTGGATCGATCCCCAATAATTGCAGACCGAAATACGTAATCACCGCCCATGCGAAAAAGCAGAGGCCAGCAATGAAGAAATGGCGCCTTTGGAATTTCTCGACTGGGAGATTCCAGACCAACCATCCGCCTGCCAATCCTGAAATTTGGACATGCATATTTGCAGAGGATGCATGGAAATTTCTTACCTGCAACTGCACCCATGATCACTTGATGCGGAAAATGAGTAGCCAATCTCAAACGTGCCAATCCGATCGCTGACACTGCCAAGGCATAACCCAACCACATCATGCTCTCTGTGATTCTCCGTTTCCATTCGCCCAATTTATGGACATGTTGATCAATCACCATTGAGACGAGTACGAATCCAACTGCTGCGGATGTCATCGCATGTCCAGATGGACTGCCTGGACCAGCTTCACAGGTCAATGGCAACTGTTGCAATTGAGGCAATGTGCTGAATTTCGTCTGATTCACTTCCTGGACCCACCAATAAGGACGGTCGCCTTGCAATATCCTGAAAGATCGACCATTAGATTTGCCAGGGTCCACAAATTATGACACTTACCATTTGAGCACAGTATTGATCATGTCCACCACCCCAATGGTCAATGCAAATCGACAGGCTAGCCATCGATTCAAGACCAGGAGTAATGGGAATACCACTACCATCAATGTATCAGGATCAGCAAAATATTGAGGAGTCTCAACGAATTTCTCCACAAATGCTTCATTGGTCATACGGGTCTGTAGTAAATGTATGAATTTAACTCCCTCAAGGTGGAGGAAATCCATCTTTCAGCTTCGATGTGAATCTTGAAACTGAACATTTCACGTATGCCTTGGCCCTTTTATACCTTCGTCGTTTGAATGATATCATCTGCCAGTATGAGAAAGGCTGATCCACTGGCTGGCACGAATAGTTTATCATCCTTTATTTAAGGCCTAGTTTATTTTTATGCCAATATGCACGTCTACCCTGGGGAAAGTCGAACCAGATTGCGGAAGCTACTTAGCCACGCTTTTCACTGGAAGCTAGTACACATTGATAAGGAGGCGTCAGTTGCTTGCTAATATTCTTCCTGCTATAGTTCAATAAGTTTGTTTTCCAGTTACATAAGGAACTAAATTACTGCGCATAAACTAAGGCAGTTCTAGCTGGCAATTTTGTCCACAAAAGATATTGATAGAAAAATTATGCTTGCGCGGTTTTACAGGTAATATAGAATAGCCACGAGATGCTGACTATTACAGTAGCCTGGCTCGATTGTATGATTCTGTTCCTATGGTTCTGCCTTTCTTCGTGACACTGACCACACTCCCATGGCCCCAGAACACCAATTTATTGGAAATTATTATAAATACCCCAAAAAGATGATTAGACCACCATTGTTGAATAAACTTTTTGTAAGCCCACTACCAACTACTCCCGGGTGAAGAAGTCCTCTTTCCCTTATCTCATCTTCATTCGTACTTTTTCTCTCAGCAGGTTGACTTGCAATATTCAACACCTTCTGGCCCCAGCGCACACTCGGGTCCTCCCCAATCGCAATTGTAGTCGTGTTCGCATGTCTCCAGGCAGCAGGACTGTTCATTCACGCAATCATTGTAACTTGCTTGATCATCGCAATCCTCGTTATCTGTACCGCCACAGAGGCTGGCCCAGCATTGGCCCCTGCAACTTGCCTTGTACCTTGCATCCAAATCAATTCCTTCTGAAAAATAATGTGATTGTACATTGTTCTGTGGACAACAATGAGTCTTTTAGACGCCAGTTTTTGTGGCATACTGTAGCCACGAGGACATGTACTTACCAACATGATCAGCATGACCAACAAGGCGCTCTTGGTTGACATCATATTGACTGAACCGACGAATATCGACCGAATGGTTGGATAGAAATTCAAAAATTGAATTGTAAGTTATGGAAAAAGCTCATGCCTTATATAATGCTCCGTAATAGCATGAGGTCCAAGGTTCGAATATTCTAGTTTCCTGGGAATAGACGCTGACGTGGGCGTCCAACTCGAATGATGGTGAAATTATCATCGAAATTCATGAGCATGATGAATGCGTCTTAGCTGGAATATTCGAGCTCGTTATCCGAATTCTCGACATGGCATAATGCGTGGGTTAGGGATTATATGAAAATATGTGATCGATACAGCTGTGATTGACAAGGGAACATTCCCAACTGTAAAATCGCTATCGCAGCCAAATTCACAATAAATGTAGTGACCCTAATGTAGAATT
>JAQIWJ010000722.1:0-16991 GCA_034695185.1 Discolaimus major
TTTCAGCTCATTAGCACAACTGGTTCCTGAGAAAATTATGTAGGAGTAGGGGAAGTGACTTTTGGGACACCCTGTACTAATCAGTGTCTATTCCGTGTGTATTCAGTGCCGACCGAAGGCCTGCGTCAGTATTGGTGAATACTAACTAATCCCTTGGAAATCCACGAATATAACATGGCGACGTCGGATCGAATTCAAAGCCCATGAATGTAACACATTTTGCAGAGCAAATCATGCTAATTTTGATGGTCACTATCTTTTTGCGTAATTCCTCACCGTTATCGAGATATCAAGGTCCAAAGTTGGTCATTTTTCCAAAAATCATGATTTTTGAGTGCATTAACATGACTGCTAATATCTCCACTAATACTAAAACTAGCTCAATGAAATTATGCCTAAATACAGAGGGATAGTACCTCTATAATTCGCCAAAGTTTGAGCCAAATCGGCCCACCTGTTCCAAAACTGCCAATCAAAATCTGACTGATCACGACTGGTCAAAATGATCACTTTTTGGACATTTCGATTTGGATTGTCCATGAAACATTGCTAGTCACAAAAGATATTTTGTGGGACTATTGCACATGTTATGGGCAAACTTTCCTTAGGGTTGCAGAGTAGAAGAGAATGAGTATTGGAATGAAGGCATGCCAAAAAGTGATTTTTTTCTGAAAATTGCGATATTTCGACAGTTTGTATAGAAACAACCGCGAGGTTTCATGCAAAAAGGAATTGACCACCGTGATCAGCATGAAAAACTGCATAAAATTGTGAAAATTAGGGGTGGTCAATTTTCAAATGATACCCTCCTGCGTGAATGCTTTGGGAAAGCCACTCTTATTTGATTGTGGAAGGAAATGATGATGGACCTTGGTGTCAGATTGCTTTTGCTAAAACATTGGTAAATTTGATGTTCTTCTGTGTTGAAAAAAATTTCCACAGGTATTTTGGACATTCAGGGTTATCAGGGTTTTTAGGGTTAGGGTTTAGGGTGGGGTTAGGGTCGACTTTTGAAAATTGGTTTAGGGTAGGGTTCGGGTAGGGTTTGAAGTAAAAAAATTAGGGTCGGGTTAGGGCTGAAAATCAAACCCTATGTCAGGCCTGGATTTCAATGGTGTCAACCCATTAGCGTTGTAAATATCCGTTCTGCAACCCGACCTTAGCAACATTTCCATCATGCGCATACGATTATGTTGCATCGAAACATGCAGAAGAGAATCGCCAACGTCGTCGACTATGTCCGGATCAGCCGAGCCTTTAGTAATCAGCAATTTCACATAATCCTCGAACACATCATCATCATCCGTCTCGTTGTTTTCGTACCGTGATAATACGGCGGATATGAGTAAATGGCAGCAAAGTGCAACAAATTCGCATTACTAACCCTAGGCGCCTAAAAGTGCTTATAGCAAATTTCAAATCGGAAGCAACGACAAGTATGGCAGAAAAGGAGGGAAAGTTACGGTAACCGCAAGAGTCATAGGCTTAACCCGATTATCCCCAAATCCAAGAGCTACAACTAAAACTGAAAAGGTAGAGCTAATCCTTTTATCAAAATGGGCCATGAAAAGCATAGGCAACATAGGCGGGATAGCGTACCCTAGCCGCTGTGTGAAGCTAACCAAAGGTCCATCAATATGGGAGTCACAGTCTGCACGGCTAAGCAAAAGGTAGATATTTCAAGTGAGGATCTTGTGCAAATAAATCATGATCGTCAAAACTATTGCTTGCACACTTTTTAGAAATCTCGCTTTTCCAGTTTATCTGGCTTCAAGTATCATAATACCACAATAACAATAATATCTATTCATTATCCACACTCGTGAACTTCGCGATTGTAAGAATTCAATGATCAATAAGCATGATACAAAGTCTGGCTTCTAATGAGCTGTCGTTCTGGGCCAATGTCCAAACTTTGGCACATTCCATTAGCTAATTCACATTTTGCACGTGCACAACATTTTAGAGTTTCCCAATGTTGACTAAACAGCTTGGCAGTATCCAAGCTTAAAAGTGGTTTTTAGAAACAAGATAGCTGATATCTTTGTTGTGAGCAATTGATAACGGTACCTGCATATGGTGTAAAAAACAAAGCATCAATGGCCTCAAAACACTGGGCTAGAAAAATAGAAAGCTTCAGCAACGAGAAGACAATGTGAAGAATTCCAACTTCCACATCATGCAGCTCATTTCAATTTTACCAATTTTTCTGTCCTTTCTCATTGTGATTATAGCCAATGACCAGGCCAATGTAAAAATCCAACTTTTGCGTGGAGGGACGGATTATGCCAACGATGTGATTATGCCTAAAATGTTCGCCAGTCAAATCCGTAAAGTCCGAATTCCGGATATTGAACAAGATTTGATCAAAGTTTGGGATATCGAAATTATCGATTTTCATGCGCCATCATACACTTACACTTTGAGACCAATGTCCAGGACTTTGAACGGGGCTAGCATCACATTGAAGGCCAAGGTTCGTGCATGCGCCAGATTCATGACCACAATTTGCACTGAACTGGATTTAAGCAGAATCAAAATCCAAGGTATCACCATTCGAGTAAGCTCAAAGCTCAGTTGCAACGACAACAAAAAAATAGAATTCTCCGATGTGGATGTTCATACTTCGATCGATCGAATCGATTTAGATATTAGCGGCGGAATCGTTGGCTGGGTGATCAATAAATTCCAGAATATATTGGGTCGCCATTTTGTATCACACATGCAGGCCACGATTTCGAACACTGTCGAGAAAGCTATCCTAAATGATTTCAATCCGTTTCTTGCCACGTATCCAGTGAAACTGAGGATGGGGCAGTTCGAATTGGATTTTGGTATAGAAAGCGATCCGATCATTACTGATGAATACGTCGAGGGATCACTGAAAGGTAAGTACGGGACAGGTCATAAGCTCATTTTTGAATGATCCAAGTTGTGCTGTTTCCAGGAAAGCCAATGGTCAAGTCTCCTTACCCATCGTCCAATTTGATCTGCGACTCGCCAAGGAACAAAATGGCATCCATTTGTATAAGCGATAAAATGGTCAACGACATTGCCTATTTCGGACATGTGACAAATTTGACCCAATATCATATCTTGGGCCACGACCAATCAGAAAACAGTGAATACCTGAAGTTGCGATGTGAAAAGGGGAAGATATGTCTCGGATCAGCCATCCCTCAATTGGCTAAACGATATTGCAACTTGGATGATGTTGAAATGCACGTGGCCACAAAATCACCACCAATCATGCGAGTCAACAGTAATGGTACGATTACACTGGCTATCGATGGCAAAATGGCCATATACATCAATCAAAATATGATCGTTTCATCCACATTCTTATTGCATGCTCAGCCAGTGATCAGTGTGGATATCAATAGAGTGATCGGTCAAGTTGAGGCCATCGAGTTGACCATGCATGTTGTCAAATCCAAGTTGTATCCAAAAATACATATTCACAAATTAGAACGTGGCATGGCGACTTTTGCAAAACCCATTTTGGAGAATATCGTCAACGAATATTTGAATATTGGTTTGATATTTCCACAGTTGCAATACATTGATTATGTGAATCATCAAATTCGATTCAATGATCGATCAGTGCAGGTGGATTTAGATGTGAGGCTGAATCATCCAGATTTATGAAATTGGAGGCGGAAATGGAAAGGATACACAGTATCAGTGTGATTATGCCGTTTAATGTTGTATTATGCCTTGTATTAGGGTTACTGGAATATTTCAATTTCAGTGATAAGTAACTAGCATCACTGTACTGTTAAGCGTAGTCGAGCAGAAAATACACAGTATTCATTCTAAACACAATATGTACAGAGCATTTGAACAGATAAGGCATAATTCAGTCTGATCAGCTTCATCCATCACAGTCTTTCCGTCTAGTTCCATGCATCAATGCTATCAAGAGCTAAATCAAGATCGAAAAACAACAGAAGAAATTTCATAACCCAGAAACATATTTTATGAAATTTTTGACCTCTTATGTCAAGTGGCTTCTTGAGCAGACAGGGAAATTTCCTTGATATTTATGCATTCATTCAATTATGCTGTTTCAGAAGAACGCCCACAATCGAAGTCATTTATTCTTGAAAGTCAGTTTGCGGCTAATAAGAGTAAACACACAAGCAACCGTAGTGCCGGTCTCAATGCGGCATTGCAGCATCTTCATAATCCTTGTTCGATACAATGTCATCACCATAAGCTGATTCAGAATGATTATCGTTCCCCAATTATATTGTCATCAATGTTTACGAGACAATATCACTAAACCCTGTTTTTAATGACCTTAGGAGAACCCGCAGGTGTGTGTACCTTCAATTTGCGGACTAAAATCCGCGCACACACACACTAAAGCATAGGCTTTCTTCAGTCCGGGCCCGCAAATTGAAGTAAGAATCCTCTGCGGGTTCTCCTAAGGTCATTAAAAACAGGGTTTAGTTTGAATGTAATCCCAGTCAACCAATGGCGCCAATAGTTCTTCTTCATTCTCCAAAAGAAGATACGCCTTCAAACTAGAGGGAATGTCGTTCATAGCAACGATAATCTCATCCGCTTTTGGCTTGTATTGATCTCGAATGGCATTGCGACACAAACGTTGCAATGAACACATGTTCTTGAATCGAGGAGATTGTTCGATATGATTCCATTGACGCAATGATTTCATGGCCGCCAATAAATCCGGGTGTATCTCGTATGAATTCCGATGCTTTGAAAATGCTTCACCCTTGAATCGATCAGGCATCTCCACTTCGTCGTATAAATACGGTTCCTTCTGTAAATCCACTCCAAAAGCCAAAAGCAATTCGATTTCCTTCTTGAGTTTCATTTGCAGAGCGATTTTCAATGGCGATTCTCCATTTTTATTGTAAATATCCGTTCTGCATCCTGTTGTTAATAACGATTCGGTCATGTGTATATTTTTCCTTTGTATCGATACATGCAATGGCGAGTCGCCATCATTGTCGATTAGATTCGGATCGGCTGATCCTTTGATGATCAACAATTTCACATGATCCATGTGCCTATAACCTCCATAACCAGCGATCCGATGCAAAGGTGAACTCACATAATTCCCCCTCAAATTGACCAGTACACGGGCGAAGGGTAATTTTTCGATCAGTAAGTCGACCGTTTCCAATTCCATCTCCAAAGCAAAATGAAATGGACCGATAAAACCATCATCCAAAAACCATTCCAAGCCGAATGATGAACAATTATTGTCCTTAATCAAATTCAAAAATAGTCGAATAATGTCATTGGACTTGTTACGAACTGCCAACAGAAATGCGCTGGGTTTAACCCACCAATCCAGAGGTGGTCTTTCGAATATAGCTTTGATTAAAGTAGCATCACTTTTAATCCGTTTGATCCCATGAACAATACATTCCACAATCTCGACACAGCCCGTGCTGACAGCCAGTTTCAAGGCTTCGAAATTTTGACTACATGCATCTGCGCCACGATTAATCAGGCACGATATGATGTTCAGTTTTTTGTGTCGGATAGCTTGTTGTAATATCAGACCTTCATTGATGTACTGATTCGGATTGATCAACCTAGATTTCAACATGTCGTCCACCGTTTCCACATCGCCATTACGTACGGCTTCCAGAAACCATTGTTCATGCTTGTCCATTGTCAATCTGGTAAAACAGCCTTAAAAATACAATTACTTCATCATAAATTACCAATTTGCATCATGATACGTTTGCAACTCCTCCATACCCAACATCTCATCAGCTATATGGCCAGTTTCACCTTTGCCTAAGAACTGTCCTAAACTGTTTTCTATACTCACATTTTGTTTTACATATGCGCAAAATTTTCATGCTAGCCGATGTTATCACCCTAAACCAACAGATAGTCACCCACTGGCTACGAAGGCGCACTTCGAACAGGGCCTTTGCAAATAAGCTAGCCAAGACAAAAGATATAAACTAAAACAAGATGCTTCATGGATATATCAGTGAACAAGAAATCATCAATCAATGTCAAGAAAAAAGTCGGCTGAGCAGAATTTCTGGAGAGCTTTCAGGCTATCTACGACAATGATGTATCAAAGAACTGGTAGTGATTTGAGCAATCGTCCTGATGCATACGATGGTGATCGATTGTTCGGATCGCAATGAATGAAGAGAATTAACTGTTCAAATGATGCAATTTCATGTGATTATTGATAAGCAATATGTGCTTACCTGAATTATCTAGCTCAGAATGATGCTAGTATAGTGAATTGATAATCTCTCTCAAGCTTCATGTAAGCAAAAAGTATCCATTACACGCTTCAGTTTATGCCACATTTTGAAATAAGAGATTTTGCTAATAGTAACCTGAAAATACAGTTTATGCAAATAATGCTGGTCAATTATATAAGTAAGTCAGTTAGAAGCAATCCGATCGCATTCTCCATGAAATACCATATAAGTATGTCAACGTATAAGTAAACCCTTGAATACTGCCGTACCAGGGCATCAAAGCAAAGTGAATTAAAAACTAATGCATTACTTGATATTAGGAGATAGTCCTGATAATTAAACGCCTCGCAATAATCGTCAATCATCCCCATATCACTACACTCCTTATTGTTCAATCTCTCCAACTGAAATCTGCTCCCAATCAATCAATGACGCCAATACTTCTTCCTTATTCTCCAAAAGCAGATACGATTTTAATCCGGGCGGAATATCCTTCATAGCGTTGATAATTTCATCCGCATTGGGATTGTATTGATCCCGAATAGCCTTGCGACACATTCTTTTTTGCAATGAATTGATCCTCTTTGATCCAGGTGATTCAACGATATGATTCCATTGACGCAATGTTTTCATTGCAGACAATAAATCCGGATGTATTCTGGACGAATCACGATGCTCTGCAAATGCTTGTCCCTTGAATCGATCAGGCATCTCCACTTCATCGTACAAATATGCCTCCTTCTGCAGATCCACTCCAAAAGCCAAAAGTAATTCGATTTCTTTCCTCAGTTTCAATTGTAGAGCGATTTTCAATGGCGACTGTCCTGCCACATCAAATATATCCATTCTGCATCCAGCTCTTAATAACGCTTCAGTCATGACGGTACGTTTGGTGACCACTGACCAATGCAATGGTGACATGCCGAAGATGTCGACTGAATTCGGATTACCTAATCCTTTCGTAAATCAATAGTTTCACCTGGTCCCGTAAAATATCATTTTTAGATTCTCGAGCCCAATAATCGCGCACTGCCAAGTGAGGCAAAGGATAAAATCCACGCACATTAGCCTTCTGATTAAGACACGCTTTTTGTAAGGATCGGCCAGACCCTGGACAACCTAAAATTTCTAACCCCCTATTTTTATGGTATCAAACGATCGGGCATCGCGTCAGGATGTGAAATATCTATGTCTTACATCTTGGAACCCATCCGTTCTTGAGATATCCTCAAAACTCCGTTTTCTCGAAAACGTGATTTCTGCAAAAATTATGCTTGGGCGGTTTTGCTCATATTTCGGCAACCAGAAGGCCTAGATGGCTGAAAATAAGTTTCGCGCATGCAGAATGAAGCGTACAATCCGAAAATGGCCTCTAAATTGAGCTGTAACTAACCGTTCCTGTACTATCGCTTTTCAAAGTGAAAAATCACCAATTCTGATACCGAGATCACAATGGTCAAACGGGTGCTGTAAATCACACAAATGCGGAACCTCTCCAGTTTTACCGTGGATTGTGGGGGATACATAGGGGATCAAAACGAGCCGCCTTTCAGCCAATTTCATCAATGCGTTGCATTGCTGTTACATTAAAAGTTACTGTTTATTTGATTTTTGAGCTATTTTGAAGCATACCTATGTTGATTTTGAGTAACATATTAAAACATGTACGCCATCGGAATCAGCGTAAAAAACTGAGTAGGGGATGCTTATTGTAAGAGCCAAAACGATCGTTTTCAAAATAAACAATATTGGCTTGGAGACCAAGGGGGTACCACAGGCAAATTTCTCAAAATATTTTTATCCACAGATAATGGCAAGTCCAATGAATTTATACGTTTTCGACCATGCTGATTGCGTCTGTGACGTTTATCTTGCGCCAGTGCTTGCACGTGTTCCACTGTTGATCTGGCTTCCCGATACCAAATATGGCCTCGATCAAAACTTCATCGCTTCCAATCGATTTGATCGCCTCCAGAATAATTTCCACCATCGGTACATCACGTCTTAGCACAGCTTCTTTCAAAGCCTCGGAATTATTTTGGCTAACGTCAGCTCCATTAGCAATCAAAAATGTCACAATATCTGAATTGCGAGAATCCACAGCATGATACAAAATGCATTGCCCATCGATGATTTGATTTGGATCGATAATTTTGGACTTCAACATTTCATCCAGTGTTTTCAAATCGATATTCCTCATGGCTACCAAAAATCGCTTTTCATTATCATCGTTTTTCTTGTCGAAGTTGCTGGAAAAAGTGTGCGAGACCAAAACATTTAAGATTGGATTTATTGCATCCTACATTTGCAACTACCCGTGCATTTCGCCAGTTCACAAATCTTACCTGAAAAATCGGTGAGAATATTCAAACACGAATTTTTTCACTTTGCAGCGAAGCACAAGTGATGCGTGGAAAATAACGAATATCTTGAGACAGTAAATCTGCCTGGAAATGCAAGATGGTAGTTTTAACGAAATTTTTTTCCAAAAATTTAAACAGAAATTCCTGACTTATTAGCGGACCCTAGGGGCCGCATTATTGCTGGCTGCGGAATCTCGAGGCCAGTTCACATAAGCGAAAAAAGCTAGGCTTGCAAATTTGTCTGACTTTCTCAGAAATAACGGCTAAAATTCGCAAAAATAAGGAGGGGATGTCTTTTTTAAGATATAACACAATAACCATAAATTCAACCACGATTGATACTACAGGGAGGGACCTATTCTAATCTCACTCATGGCTACAAAAGCCAGAAACTAGGACCATGTATTTTCCAAAATTCTAAATTCCAAAGCATGCATCGAAAGAGCTGTCGTTACTAATCAGAAAATAAGGGATTTCATAACTTGTGAACTTCAGTAACAAAAATATTTGGCACTATGTGACCAGGGGGAGTCTGGGGTATTTTCGATGAGTTCACCATCAACAAATTTATCAACGAGAATAGAGAAGATGATGTTGACATAAATACTCTCATACAGTACTATTCATTCATAACAGCTGGGTGGCAGCAAAACGCAACAATTCACGCGGTTAACCATAGTAGTGGAGGATTCTTACTACAAATTTCAAATCGCCATGAATGACAAGGATGGCAGAAAAATGTGGGAAGGTTATGGTAACCGCAAGGATCATAGCTAACCCGATTTATCTCCAAATCCATGTGCTACATCAATTTCGCAGTTAAAAATGAAAAGGTTGAGTAATGCTTATATCAAAGTTCAAATACACATGCCATGAAAAACATAGGCAAGATAGGCGGGATCACATAAGGTAGCCGATGTGTCATAGCTAACCACAGGTCCGTCAATACACGAGCAACAATGGTCAAGGCTAATCCGACGGATGAGTTATCAATTGAGGATTTTGTGCAAATGTCGTGATCACCAAAACTATTCGTTGTAGCACATTACATAACTCACTTTCTGATTAAAAACCTGGCCATAATGAAGCTGACATAGCATGCCAGTACATATATTGCTAGAATGCACTAACTCCGCCCTGTTCTCGAGAAATCCAGGTGCAAAGATGGTCATTATTCCAAATATCGCGATTTTCCTTTTCCATTGTTCATTTTGATGTTTTCCATAGTTAGCCTGAATTTTTGTATAAAATGAAAATAGTCGTGAATTTATGTTAGACATTGCAAAATTCCCACTGCAAAGATTCCAAATGTTTGCAACGCATTGCATAAACAGACATCCAACTTTATTATCAGACACATCGATTATTTGCCTGTGCCGAAACGCACATGAAATCGGAACTTTTCAAACCTGTTTACTAGACCTACATATCAGTATTCGAGTAGCCAAAATTTCCATACTAGGCCTTCTTCTGTCTATTGATAGTCATGCGTTCAAACGTGAAGTGAATGGAGGAAGCCTTCCATTAAATAAGCTAGCTTATGTCAGACAAACTGACGCAAAGAAGAATGTTTCCTTCACGGATGCATCCAGTTATTACGCATAAGTTGTTGCTTACATTGCATTCCATACGTGGAATGATAAGACTAGTTTCAACATGGCAACAACTATTTTCCACATGGAAGCAATCTGCTATGATATTCGACCTTTCAGCAGAAGGCAACACGAAACAAGAAATTTCTCAAGATCAGAATGGTGGCTATAAAAGCAAGAGCCAGTGAGCACTCTTCAGCCACTTTGTGTATTCTCAGTCGAAGCACAAGCGATTTTTATTGGTTGATTTGAAAATGAAGATTTCTTTGATCCTATTGGCTGGTAAGGCTTGCAAAACAACCATAATCATTGACATATCCTGGCTGTTTCAGCAATCTGTGTGGCTTTCGCCGATGTGCAAACACAAGTGTAAGCTAATCCCAACCTGGATCAATCAGATCTCATCTGATCCAATTTTCAGCCAAGATGATCCATGTTTGATTCAATGTCGCCAGCAAGTGATGCAAAAATTGAAAGCTGAACCGAAATTGAGCATAATTGCGCAATTTAAAGATAAAGGTAGTACGACCTGAAAATCATGGCAGGCATCAGCAGATCCATGTTTCAGTGATCAAAGGAAAATATGCTGAAGCCTGCGCCTTAGTGCAACCGTACAAAAAGGCTTATTTCATTCAAGGCAAATTGCCAGAAGCCATTGGAAATCAGGAAATTTGGACGAAACTTTGCACGTAAGTGACAACCATAGCACATGTTGCATTGCAATAGCTGAAAATAGCATTGATACTAATCCTGTTCCAGGATTTCCACACTTGGCAAAAATTGCATGACCCAATGCCCGAATTCGCAAAGGAAAGAAGCGGTCACTAAATTCCTCGGCCTCTTCCAATTGGGCTGTGATAACGGTAAGAAAAAGTTCAAATCTGACGCAATTCAGCATCCAGAATTTTCAGATTTCAAACAAAGCGTCCAGTGTTTGGTGCAAGTCAATCAGCATCAATCCAGTAATTGTCATCAACAATGTCAACAAGTTGGTCAGAAAATGGTTCAATTCATCAATGAACGAGAACAGAATCCGAGTCAATTCGTGCATCCATCGAAAACAGTCGTGAAATCCGGATGTAAATTCATCAATTGTCGTTTGAATTGCGTCAAACCAGAGATCATCAATCAATGTCAAGAAAAAGGTTGGAAGGCTGCGCAGAATTTCTGGAAAGCTTTGATGCTATCCATGAAAATGATGTATCAACGCACTGGTGGCGATTTGAGCAACTGGCCAAGCACATGTGATGGTGATCGATTGATCGAACCACAATGAACCACTTCGAATCAGTAAATGATCGAATGATAAAAGGTTTTAATGATAAGCACGATGTGCTTCCATGGATCATGTAGCTCAGAATGATTCTAATATTAGCGATAATGCTTCATTATATTAATGAGTCATTCAGTGCTTACTAAAACTGATAATTTGAAGCTTCATGTTAACACGAAAATCAAATAATGAGGCTTCAGTTCATGCCAGCAATTAAAATCGCAAATTGTGGTAGTGTGTTGATAATATCAGTTACATACATAAAATTCCATTGAAAATGTACAGTAGTTGAGCATGTACTATTTGAAAAGTAGCAGCATTCACGGATGTATTGTCATTACCTGGTCATATCTTACGCATGCATAATTCCTGCCTGATCAAATATAATTAATACAAGTCAGAGATAGAAGCAGTAAAATAAACCTCACCCTAGAACATGACCCTTTTTCAAAAACTGCTAATGACATAACTGAATGCCTGCTCATGCAAAAGTGCCCTTGTCATTGTCAGATAGGTCCACAAGACTGGAGCTGCCAAGGGTCAATGTTACGGTTTGGGTTTAGCTTTTCCATGAAATACCATACAAATATATATAAATGCAAAACGCAAGCCATTGAATACTGCAAAATCAGATCATCGAAGCATGTAAGTATATGTGATTCGTCAAAAGAAATTCAAATGCCAAATATTATATCCTCAAGCAGTCATGTTAATGCAATCGACGAAAGCAATTTATCAATGCACTAAACCTCAACCGCCATAACCTGATCCCCCCATTCAAATAATGCTTATGACAAAACTGAATGAGCACACGTGCTAAAGTATGGTTATTGATTCTCAGGTTAGGCCAAAAGACAGGAGGGCAGAGGGGATCAGCTTATGGCGGTTGAGGTTTAGTGATGATTTGAGTGCCTGAAATACGAGTGCCATGCAAATATGCAAACGCAAAAAGAAAATAAATAAATGGTTATATTGCAGTACATTCATATGTCAACCAGATAATGTCAAAAGAAAATCAAATGGATAATGTCACATCCTCAAGCAGTCCTGTTAATCAAAGCCCACAGAATAATCGTTAATTATCCACACATCATATTTATTTCTTCAGTGTCCATTTTAAATGTGTTTCCAATTAACCAATGGTGCCAATACTTCTTCCTCGTTCTCCACTAACAGATACGATTTCAAAGTAGGCAGAATATTGTTCATATCGCTGATAACTTCATCCGCATTCGGTTTGTATTGATCCCGAATGGATTTGCGACACAAACGGTGCAACGAATTGATCCTTTTGGATCCAGGTAATTCTTCCATATGGATCCACTGACGCAATGCTTTCAAGGCCGCCAAGAAATCCGGATGTATTTTGGACGAATCTCGATGCTTTGCAAATTCTTCTCCCTTGAATCGATCAGGCATCTCCACTTCGTCGTACAAATACGGCTCATTCTGCAAATCGACTCCAAAAGCCAGAAGTAATTCGATTTCTTTCCTTCGTTTCATTTGGAGGGCGCTTTTCAATGGCGAATCACCGTTCTGATCGAAAGTATCCATTCTGCATCCTTCGTTCAAAAATGCTTTAGTCATCCCCGTCCATTTGTTCACCACTGACAAAAGCAATGGTGACATGCCTCTTTCGTCGATTGAATTTGGATCAGCCAATCCTTTCGTGATCAATAATTTCACTCGGTCCCCCATCTGTGATTGTGGTATCAACAATTCCGCCCATGCATGCAACGGAGTACGTCCATACCAATCCTTCAGATTGATCAATTCATGGGCGAATGGTAATTTTTCAATCAACGCTTCCAAAGCTTCCAGTTCCAAGCCACGGACATAATGATATGGACCCATACCATGAATGACAAAAAACCACTCCTTCTTGAAAAGCGGAAGATGTTCATCCTTGATCAAATCCAGAAAAATGTGAATAATTTCCTTGCAGCCATCATCAGCGATTGCTAGCATAAAAGCGCTCGGCTGCTGATCGTCACCACAACAACCTGATTCTTGATTCCCAAAACCAAAAACGGCCTCGATCAAACCTTCATCGCTTCCAATCGATTTGATCGCCTCCAGAATAATTTCCACCATCGATACTTCTTCTGTGCGCACAGCTGCTATCAAAGCCTCGAAATTATCCAGACTAACGTCAACTCCATTCGCAATCAGGAATTTCACGATATCCGCCTTCTTATTATCCACGGCATGACTCAAAATGCGCTGATCACGGATGATTTGATTCGGATCGATAATCTTGGACGTCAACATTGCATCCATGGTTTTCAAATTGCCATTTCTCATTGCTTTCAAAAATCGCTTTTTGTTACCATCCATTTTCTTGATCAATTTGCTGCAAAGAAACAGCAGTCTGAGAGCAGAATACTTCAGACTAGATTTCTTGCATCCTACATCTGTACATATACCAGAATCCATTTTAAATCAGATGGTACCCCAAAACGCCTTGAAAATATTCTTTCAAATAATAATCGGTGATTTAGATTGCATTCAGGCGCTAATTGGTGGCAAACCGGTTCCAGATTTAATCAAATCAAATATAGGCGACCTCAAAGTAATAAGATTTTGTTTGCACTCAGAAAAGACAAAGGGTATAAGGACAGAGATACAAGAATTCCAGGAAATTGATGGAAAATTTATTGAGCAATGCGTTCGGAGTAAACGCTGCGTTTGTTATAAGAGCAAAATGTGTATAGCAAAAAGCTTCGAATTCAAAAGTACTACGCGCATTGCATCAATGGCAATGCAACATGGAAGATGGCATTTTGATTAGAAATATTGCAACGGCAATTATAATTCGTTTTCTCGATTATTACAAATGTACCATTATTGCAAAACGAGAAACTATCCAATCCTTCAGTAAAGGGTCATCAAAAGGACTGATGAACAATTGACATTCCTACTTAAAAACCTTCAGGTACATAACGTTGATTCATCTTACCAGATCATTTATTAGTAGTCTCTGGTACATTCGCTTTAAATTAATTCCCAGTCAATCAATGGCTCCAATACTTCTTCCTCATTTTCCACCAATAAAAATACCTTCAGACCCAATGGTATATTCTTCATCGCACTAATAATTTCATCCGCATTCGGTTTGTACTGATCTCGAATGGTCTTACGACACAAACGTTGCAACGAATTGATGTTCTTGGACCCAGGTGATTCTTCCACATGATTCCATTGACGCAATGCTTTCATGGCGGCCAATAAATCCGCATGTATCTTTGAAAAATCACGATGCTTTGCATATTCTTGATCATTGTCTGGCAAACATGTTGCGGGATAACCGTTCCTGACGATTCGCAATGGTAAATGGTGTTGTTACCAGTTGACAGTCAGCCCAACATGCAGGCTATAACCACAATACGCGGTACTAGGAACAAAATCGCAGGTAGCTAAGTCATTTATCCGAGTACACTTACTGCATTCAATTAAACTTAAGGCCTCCAGATCAAAATTGCACCGTCCCAAATCGTTCGAATTTCAGTTATACTGACAAATACTATATCATTCCAAGACATTAGCTTTTCAGCTACATATATGCATTGAAATTGAGTAGCCAGAACAAAAGCAGGTGGATCAATTTTTTTGTAAGAATCCAGTTCGCTGCTGTTACTGTATTTCCTGGTGATACATTTTACATCAGAATAATTACTTGTCTTATCAAAATATCAGCACGCAAATGAAATTATACATAATTATTGTATAGCATCATGATAAGTTACCTTGTATAAGAAAGTCCAAACTGAAAGGGAACATCCTGGCATTCAAGATACACATGTAAATATCCTCAAATCGATATACCATAAGGCTTCAAATGCAGCAAATGCATACATGATATCATCAAATATGTCATCAATTCTCATTACTGTCATCGCCAGACGTTCCAATGTCTTCTTCTGGCCCATCCACATCCGATTGAATCACCTCCCAATCGACCAATGATGCCAATATTTCTGGCTCATCTTCCATCAGTAAAAACGATTTCAATCCAGGCTGAATATTCATCGCACTGATCATTTCATCCGCATTGGGCTTAAACTGATCTCGAATAGATTTACGACACATGCGCTGCAATGAATTGATTCTGTTGGATCCAGGTGTTTCATCCATATGACTCCATTGACGCAATATTTTCATGGATTTGAGTAAATCCGCATGAATCTCGGAAGAATCTCGATGCATTGCAAATGCGTCTCCCTTGAATCGATCAGGCATCTCCACCTCATCATACAAATACGGTTCTTTCTGCAAGTCCACGCCAAAAGCCAATAATAATTCGATTTCCTTTTTGAGGATCTGTTGGAGAGCGATTTTCAATGGTGAGCGTCCATAGTTATCAAAAATATCCAATCTGCATCCAGTTTTCAAAAATACTTCTGTCAGAGGTGTATGTTCGTGGGCCATCGAGCAATGCAATGGTGACATGCCATGGTTGCTGTCGACTGAATTCGGATCAGCCAATCCTTTCGTAATCATCAATTTCACGTGATCCTTTAAATCTCCAGAACCAGTGAATCCGGCCAGATTATGCAAAGGCGTATCTCCATACATATTCTTCCAATTGATCAATTCATGGGCAAACGGTAATTTCTCGATCAAAGCATCCAATGTCTCCAATTCCAAATAGTGAGAAAAATGAAATGGACCCCAACCATCCTCGTCGAAAAACCATTCAATCTTGAAAAGCGACAGATGCTCATCCTTGATCAAATCCAGAAACAAGCGAATAATATCCTTGGAGGCATCATACACGGCTGACATGAACGCACTATGACGCATGTATTTTCTACCACATGTCAGTCGTCGTGGCGTCCCACAAGCAAATACGGCCTCGATCAAAACTTCATCGCTTCCAATCGATTTGATCGCCTCCAGAATAATCTCCACCATCCATACTTCTTCTGTGTCCACAGCATCTCGTAAAGCCTTGAAATTATTTTGACTAACGTCAGCCCCATGACCAATCAACAATGCCAAGATATCCGACTTCTTATATTCTATAGCATAACTAAAAATACGCCGGCCATTAATGATTTGGTTCGGATCGATAATCTTGGACGTCAACATTGCATCCATGGTTTTCAAATCGCCATTATTCCTCATGAATTCCAAAAATCGCGTTTCAATATCGCCCATTTTCTTGTTTGAAGTCCTGTAAAAAAAGATGGAATATTTTATATTAGCTATCTTGCATCTAACATCTGTAAATGTAAGCGAAGCCCAGTTCTCAAATCTCACCTCAAAATGCCTTCTCCAACACAAGTTTATGCAATATGAATACCAGACAAGCGCTAATTGCCAATTGTATCTACGAATATTTATTCAAGGCAACTACAGGTGATTTTCGAGTTATAAAATTTCTGTTTACATTCAAAAAGGACAAAGTCAGAAGCAGCCAAGACAAAAGAAATATCTTGGAATTCCAAGAAAATCCATTGTATCCATGATCCATTGAGTAAAGTGCTCGTTGTAGCAGACAAGGCTACAATTTGCTATAAGCAGCGCAAAATATGTATAACAAACAGCG